>JAMKCH010042036.1:0-57030 GCA_023653785.1 Ophioderma brevispina
GCAACTTCTGGCACTGCCAAGTTTGGTGGCCAAGTGCCATTGTTAGATACGCATTTTCTCTTCCCTCAACTTCCACATAGATTTGTCCTCCAAATATACTTTAAAAATACGGGGCGCTACAAAACATTCAAGTTTTTTTAAGCCGAAAGTACGAGTTAAAAAACAGAATCAATGTTAATCATCTTAGGAACAGCTATCTCGCTTTCTAATAAATGACCACAAGTGATCCGAAATGATCTTGTTTTAACCTTGAAGATGATTGACGGTGACGTGGTTCCATGTCTAAAATAATCAATACTCATTATTTTAATTGTAAACATTTATGCCAAGTTTCATGTTTTATAAAGAATGCACAATGCTTACAATTCTTTCGCCTAACTGCTTACTACTATGTACATCGATGCAATGTTGATGGACATCTCTCAGCATCATCTCGATCTCGTGTTGTATTGTTTCCAATACAAGTATGTACACCTGTTTTACGAGGGCGGCGATGATCATCGTTCAAAGGATTTGGGAAAAGCTTTCCTCCTTCTCTCTACCTCCATTCTCTGATATATTCCTATTTTGTAATTCCTTCCAGCCCACCCCACCACACCACACACACACACACACACAGTACAACATTTCCAATCTACTGTACACGGTCCTCTAATACCTTCCAAACTAAACTCTATTGACACGTATTTTGGATATTGGATTTGATTTCCTTCCTTCTTTATTTCCGCTTCTTTAGTCTATAATGCAAGTTGTAACCATATTAGTCCAATAATTTTATGATTTGACCCCACACAAATTGCATCAGAAACAATTTTTTGGTGTTTATATTACTGCAAAATAGTCCAAAAATAAATATTAAAAGCTAACCAAAATCAACCTAGTGGAACATGTAGAAATAAAGGGGGCAACGTTTGTAACAGGGTAAAATTAGAATTGTTCGAATTGAATTTAAATGCTGTACCAATTTATGGCTACTCTAAGGTTTAAAAGGTATAGTTTGCCCCCTATCTACGGGTTATAGTTTTTTGTATCAATAGGCTCATAACCGTGTCCAGGTCATCCGGGGTTAAAAATTCATAGATGGTCCGATTTTGATCGTACTGGTTGTTAACTTTGTCCCACTAGATAAGTAAATGTCTAGATTCTTTGTTTGAACTTTCCTATATAAGAATTACAGAGTTCTATTACTATGACCTCCCATAGACCCTACCACCCAGTTACATTTTGCGTTTCCATTATGCAACGGAATATTATAGATGTGCAACCATTATATTTTCGGGTTCCTGTACCATTAGACAACAATTTGACACCATTTTTTTATAACGAAACGGATGTATCCTGAAAATTTTACCCCCATTGGACCTGAACCTATTTTGACTCTTGACTACAACCCTGTCAGATATGGTAAACTATACCTTTTTTTTTAATCCTGGAAAGGTAACGAAAACACGTTGGCATACTTTTGACGCGTTTTGATACTTTTTCATATTTTTGAATCTTTGACCCCTGTATAAACCTACCCCCCTTAAAAGATATGGTTCCACTCCTTTTTGATTTTAGAGTAGACTTTTGATAATGTTGATTTTAAAGGTATTCCTACAATTCTGTTTGGAAATTGATTCTGTTTCTTGTTGCAATTAGTGTGGGATTAAGGCATCATTCATTCTATTTTGACTGGCTATATCGAAAAAAGTAACATCCAAAGAAACACATCTTAAGTAACACTCTAAAGTATTCTCTTGTTATAAATCATCCCCAGCTGCCTTCAGATTTCCAATATTTTAATTTTTTCACACCCCTCTCCGAGCACCACTCATTATGTTCCTTAATAATTATGATCCCCCCCCCAACCCCCCCCCCCCATTTAGGCGCTGAATATTCCACACTGGCCTCACAATTCCTCTAGCAAATCCACCCTTTTCCTCAACAAAACAACACAAGCCTTTCGGCCTGCATCAGACTTCAGTTAACATAATTTTAGCCCCAAAATATGCTCCCTCTAAGCAAAAATGTTGACAGACGTTGAGTTTCCCACTCACAATGCAAAGGCAGTACCTTACCCGCTTATAACTGCACTTTACGTCTTCTGCCCGCACATTTTGGACCCTCAAAAGTAAACCAATTACTTAGGGCCTATATACGACACACTTGAATTCACTGTCACTGGTATTTGCTGTTTTGTAGAAGGTGTGTCCGCTGAGTTGATAAGAAAAAAGCTATGTTAAAAAATTTCCAATTTTCTCAATGTGATTAGTTGGCAGAGTATTGTTATAAAATGGATTGATGAGCCCACATTTCTTGGTCGAGCTGTGGTACGTCTCGCCCAATATTTTAAGACCAATAAATATTGGGCCGTTAAATCATCCAATTTTATATTATTTGTTGTTGATCCATAGGCGGATTTAGGGGCGCCCCCCCCCCCTATTTTTGCCGAGCAAAGGGCGCGGGCGCCTGGTAGATGTAGAAAAATGCCTTTTGCCGGACAGGGCGCCCTGTATAAGCTAGAAATGACCTTTTGTGTGTGTGGGGCGCCATTGCCGACGGAATCTGTTAAAAAATTTTCGGCTCGCTGCGCTCGCCGGGTATACCAAATTTGTCTCACTCGGTTTGAAATTCTGAAGAGCAGTTATGTTGTTGGTGCTCTGGCTGCTTTTAAAAAAATATGATAGGTGGTCGCCGCACAACCCGCTCTTCAGAATTGTTCTAACCCAAGTTGGAAAAAAAATGGGTTAACCCTGGGCGATGCGGCGAAGCGAGCCGGAAAATTTTTTTAAAAAGCGGAATAGGGACGGGCCCCCCCCCCCCCCCCCCCCCCCCCCCCCCCCCCCCCCCACCCCCCCCCCCCCCCCCCCCCCATTGAGACTTCCTGGATCCGCCCCTGGGATCCATATTTCCCACAAACATAATAATGGGAAATATTGTTCCTCAGGCAAATACTTGATCAATATGATATTTTAGGGCTGGGATGCTTGAACATATGTCGTACAGGCGTGTACAATTCTTCAAATATTTTTAGCATGCTTGTTTAATTACACTTGTTGCTAATTTTCTTTTTATAGGTAATCCGATTCCTTCATAAATCTCTGAGGGCGGTATGCTCAAAAGGAGTTAACATTAGACCCAAGTTTAAATCAGGGTTAGTCATACATAGTGGACCTTTTTTTCCTTCTAACATACTGTGAAAGCTAAATATAACGGTAAGCCCATGTTGAAAGGGGGAAAGTCCTCTCATGTAGGACTAACCCTGATTTAAACATGAGTCTAACGTTAAACTCCCTTTTGGAAATACAAAGCCTGGAGTATGGTTATGAATTGTGACTCTAAATAGTACACATGGCCAGTTACAAACCACCTGTGCAGTAAAGGTCGTTATAATGAGTCGAGGGTTTACTGGAAGTAGGCCCACATCTGCAATAGCTGCCATTTGTCAGTTGTGTTCTTATAAGTGTTGGACTGGCAAATCTAACACCGGACGCATTTTGCAGATGGGGCGTTTTTGCCCTGAATCCTCGAATAACATTTGCATAGGCATACGAAACTGACTATAAAATGGAGATGAGTAATCACTGGGCTTTTTGACATTGATGTTGCAAAACCATCTGGTTTATTGATATGCAAAGGGCATACATGGCACAGGTCACGTTCGGCGCACTGCAAATAACTCCTAAAAATTATGAAAGGAAATATCGTGCTCATGGTCATTAAAATGTATGCAAACTGGTCTTGCTCTTTGAAGGCAATGAATCCAACGCATTTTTTATAAATTCGTTTTCATTTTTATTTTTTTTGCATACGACTGACATACAGTATTTTTTAGAAAATATGATGCCAATTTGATAATATTCGTCATACCCAAACAAAATTCCAACTATCATGTTTAATAATGCTGCCTTGTTCTGAGAGATTGTTGTAGTAATTTACTTCAAAATGAGGTGTTACTCAATTCACTGTTACATAAAAGAAAACAATCACATACAGTATTACTGAAAGAAAAAATCGTTTGTTGTTTTTATTATAATATTTTTTGTTATAGTGCAAATTGTGGAGGCCTACGTATATGGAAGCCCGAGTCTCGAGTCTATCACTTTGTGTTCTCTAAACCAAGCTGACACTCAGAACCTAAGATAACAAGCTCTAGGTTTAGGCGATTTATCTTGCAGGCTCCGCAAAGTCATCGAATTTCTGCCTTGAGAAGGATCCCGAAGATCTGGCGTAAAGCAACGGTAATAGCACTGCCAAAAACCAAACAAGACAAGGACTGATCCAAAGAGCTACCGTCCCATTTCCCTGTTTGTCAGCAGAGAACTGTGCTCCAGTTTGAAGTAGGAGTCGACATAACATTAGTGGACACCAGCTTAAAATGAAGGCATGCGAACTCTTGCAGGTTCCCTGCGCACAATTCCGGTGGAGTGGCGGCACTAGAGGGGTAGGGGGCATTTACCCCCCTTTTCCTTGCTTCCTCTGCCATCCCAAACTTGACCCCATCAATGTCAAAAGTGATAGATAGCTGTCAAATTACACTTAAAATAGCAAATTCATTTGTAGCGCGCTTTTACCCGTTTTTGCTGGCATCCCGCCACCAGACAACTAAGTTAGCCACTGCAATAAGAGCTCAGAAGCTCTCAGAAGTCTGATCATCTTCTCCATGAATAGTCAGAACCAGAGACAGAGTACGCAAGGGATTATCTTGCAGACAGCCATTTGTCTAGCTGATGAATACGTTGAAGCCAAACCAGTCCCTAAAAATTTGGACAACTAATGTTTGAAGGAACCAATGGCGAGAGTCATCCTCCTGCAGCACCTTCAGTGATCCATCAGGGAACTGTCCAGGCTTTGATTGTCCCTAGAGGCTCCCGAAACAGAAGGGGCAGTAGGTCGGGGACTTTTTTTTTAATATTGTACTTGAAACTCAATTTAAAGAATGGTAATAAATCAAAACACAGCAATTTTACTGTTTGAACTCTTTTGTTCAATAGCCAACGATTCAAACAACTAACCCAACTCTAGGCAACATGGTACATGCCGATTTTGAGGTGCTGATTCCCAGGCATAGGCCGTGCCGCCAATGCCGCCATGTAAACTGGCACAAAAATGCGTCGTATTTTTACCTGAAGTGATAGCAGGAGACTGGAATGGTTCAGTAGGATATAGTTCAGTAGGATATCTTATATTGTTTAACAGCATTTTGGCTCCATGTTTATCTTGCACATTCAACGTGTTCAATGCATGTATTCAACCGACACTCGATACGATCGGCCATTTTGAATTTATAACCATGATAACGTTCGGTTCAAAGCCGACTAAACTACAGACGGCATTCAGCTTTGAAAATAAATAAAAATGATATTATTTCCTATCAGATATTCATCATCACCTTTATAAACTGTTTTGAAGGGGATCAATGGCAATAATAATGTTTTTATATTTAATTTGTAATATTGAACACATTTCTAACTCGGCAATATACTAAAACCAAAGTCCAGCCTGCGAGTGTAGTGCAGAAGAGCAGACAGTTGATCACATCATCAGAGCCTGCCCCCTTCACAGGCCACCAAATTGTATCTCAGGTCTAATGGAAGTTGATGCCACCACCAAGTAATGACTGATCACAGTGGTCTTTAAATTTTCAAGAAGAAAGAAGAAGCTCGTGTCTTTAGGGTTAGGTTTGTTAACTCAAGATAACACTTACGAGTATTGTGATTTTTTGTTATTGTGCTATGCTAGAGAAAGCGCTACTTTAAATAGGTAGGGATTTGCAGGAATACTGCAAAACAAGGTTGCAAGTGATGTAATGATATGATGCAAGGCCAATTTGCAACGATTCTAAGGTTTCTATGTATGTAAACACATTGGACTTTCTCGATATAGTACCACGGAATTCAAATTTTCTCTTAGAAGTTGTTAACATTATCAGGTGGTATTCTTGTTAATAACCTTTTCAGAAGTTAAAGAAACAAACAAATTATTTTTTTGGAATAGTTCGAGCAATTTCTAATGTCATTTGTAATACTCCCAGTTGGTCATTAATTCCGGCGAGTCCGGTGCCTCAATGTTCACGTTGATAATGCTAGAAATGGGATTCTAAACGTTGTTAATCTACATTGTCTACTTCATTGCTTGTCACCACGTATTTACGCTCTGACATACACACTACCTGGGCTCACTGTGATTTATTAATAACTCGGCTTTGATGGATGATATTGTTCAGAACTTTCTGGTCCCTTCTATGTGGTTTCGGATGTGTCTATTTCATCGCAAACTCCATCGTTTCTATTATTTATTTATTTATTAGATCTTCTTGTGCCTGGGGAAACCCCCCATCGTATAATCTGTGTTTTCAGGGGTGGGGTGCCCAGGAGTCAAACATAATACAACAAAGGTTGAATACAATTACAATAAGTTATAACCAAGAAATACAGAAAATATACTAAAAAAGTATAAACTACGATAATAAGAACTAAATTTACATAGTATAAAAGTTAAAACAGTCCCAGCTGTATAAGATATAAAACATTGTATTGACACGTAGCAAAATTATTCGGGTTCACGAATTGCCAAAACATGCAATGATTGTTCTTTAAGAGAAGTCTACCTCTCCGCCAGATTCAATATTCGAATATTTAAAAATTGTCAGCATTTAGAATTTGCTCTTGATGGTGGATTTGAGTATAAAAGAAAAAAAATCATTTTGGCATTGGACAAAGTGGCAAACCAATGGAGACTTCTTGTCACGAATTAGTGATTTGGTGTAAAATAGCAACTTGAAGCCAGTTCCCAGAGGGTACAGCAGGAAAATGTGTGGTTTATTCAAATAGTCTAACTCGGTTTGACATGTGCAAATTCAAAAATTCTTTTTATTTAGACTCAGAACAGAAATTGCTCTTGCGATGATGATATTATTACTTTACAGTGGTTCTTTTTAGATTTTTTACTAACACGACAAAAAGGAGTAAACTTCTTTTTGAATCAGCCTGTAGTAGAGGAGGAGCCGAATATCATAGGGGCCGTATTTAAGGAGTCGTTACCTCCACTACAGAAAAGGTGTGGACACCGTTGGTAGTTAGTATGGACCCTCTAAATCAATGCTAGGGTAGGTAGTACTCTCAAAATTGTGGTATCACTTTTTCAATAGGGGCCAATTTAAGTTTACACAGGGGTCAAACAATTAAAATGCTCAATAATGTGAAATGTATGCCAGATTGTCCATCCATATTCAGAAGGATTCCAAAAAATGTATAGTTGTACGACCTACGACCATTGGTTTTGGAGTTATAAGGTAAAATGGCTAAAATGGTAAAAAAGGTCAATTCAATTTGGACAGGGGTCAACATTAAAAAGTATCCGATTATATTTTAAATACTTCAAGTTATTGCTGAGGTAAGGAGGATCTCCAAAAGGATAGTTTGGATTATGTTAAATGCTTAGCGTACGGAGATAAGGGTCAAAGAAGGTCAAACCACAATTGGGTATGTGACTATGACCTCTTTGTCCCATAACATGGTACTATGCATGCAGAGCGTACAAACTATTCCTATTTGCTCATTAAGCTAGCATGAACACTTCTATCATTTTTAAACAAAATTGGAGCAACTTCCGATTTTGACCCCTGTACAAATAGAAATTGACCTTTTTTACCATTTTGCCAGTTTTACCTATAACTCCAAAACCATTGAGTCATAGTTGGTACAAAATATACCGTTTTGGAATCCTTATGATTAGACGGCAATAGGGCATACATTTCAACCTGATGGGCATTTTAAAAGCTTGACCCCTGGGTAAACTTAAATGGCCCCTATTGAAAAAGTGACACCAACATTTGACAGAGTATTAACCAACCTCGCGTGATGTGATATAGAGGGTCCATGCTAAACTAACAAAAGGGTTCAAACCTTTTCTGTAGTGAGGGGTAAAACGATGATGTTTGACCTGGGTACAGCTCCTCCACTATAGTGGTTAGAGAGCTTGCCTTTGGTCCCTGGTTCAAATCTCAGTGGGCTGCTGCGGGAATTTATTTGGGTGCTCAATTATGGATTTAATTTGTAGAGGAGCCATTGATTAAACTCAGGGAATGCCCTCTATTCACGGTCATTTGATAGTGGCATTATGAACCATAAAGTTCTCGCTGTACCCATTGTGTTTCGTCACTGTTTGTATATAGAAACAGAGCGCTGACTAAGATGATGCCGTTTGCAAAGTTGTTTTGTCTCTCTCTAAATTTGTCCTAAAATACTAAGAATTCTTAAAGTGATGAGATTGGTTTGTCCTTGTAAGAGGACTATATAAATACCATTATAATTATTCAGATTAATGATCGTCTTCGTGCAGTACACTGTCGATGTTGAGGATTGTAGTATGGAAAACTATCAAATATGAATCCTTTCACGCTGAAAGGGAATTGCAAATGCCAGGTTTTTTAAAGCACTCTCGGACTCTGAAATTGCTGTGATATAATTGGCCAAATGTTCAGCAAACTGGCCCCCGACCTTATGGACACTCTACTTTCTGGCTCATTAAAAGAACTAGCGATGTTTATTATCTCTCGCCACCAAGGATGCACAAACAATTCTATTTTGTCAGGCATTTCAATCTGTCTGGCCAATTGTACCATGGCTTGATGTAGTCATTGATAGGAAATGGTGGTGTCTATTGCTAAGGGATGGCCATAGACAGTAATGCCAGCAATGTGCCAGTGTAGAGTATACATAGAGTGGTTGTGGCTCATCTCTCACCCCTATATTTTCATCACTTCACTTACCCATGGTTGTTGGACAAGGGCAAATAAACCATGTGAGAGCCCCGTCTTCGGAGGGGACCGTTAAGCCGTCGCGGTCCCGTGTATGGGAAAGTCACATACCATTACATGCTTGTCACAGCTAGGTCGAAAAGAAAGAGTCGGGTGTTAACCAATAGCTGTCCCTTATCCATCCTGGTGCGTTGTGTCTGGGCAAGATACTTCGTCTCAATTGCCTCGTCGTGACCCAAGCAAAACAATTGGGGAGTGTTATGGGGAAATGTACCATTCTACAGGCTGATAGGAGCTGCGCTACGGTTGCACCCTTTAAAGGTGGAAGCGAAATGATTTGAGATTCATAGGGACAGCATATCAATTATCGGACCTGGAGCCCGCCAGCTCAGGCTCCGTGAGGAAAAAACCTCTTCCCCCGCATCTGTGACTATCGTAACTTGGTCACAACGCCCCGTGTCCCCTTCTGAGACACGTGTCACATCAATTAGTAGTAGTAGAGTCCACTCTCAATTTGAAGTGAAAACATTCATCATTTCTCACGTATAAGTCACGACAGGCCCCGTCATACATCCCTGTTGGTCTCAATTCGAATAAGTGTTTGGATAGTAATTCCGATGGTACTAGGCGACAGGCTACGGTCACTCTGTGATGTTAGTTGACTCGGGTATACTTGTACCAAGAGGTACAAGCGGTAGATTGGTGACATGTCATTTCAGTTCATTGACCTCATGTGACCTTTGTGACCTCATGTAACGTCGTGCCTCTGTGACCTTTTGCCCCCATTCACAAACCGCGACGGCAGACGACACTCGCGGTCCGGGAACGCGATGTATTTTTATGCACTAAAATGTTAACATGTTATTTTTTAAGCTGTAATTGCGTCATAATACAATATACCATATGTTAAGTCTGTGCCCGCATGATCGCCTGTTTTAAATTTGACCAGATCCCATATTTACATTTTTAGGTTATTAAGTGTTAAAGGATATCGGGTGATATTGGAAGGTTTTTGTGAATTTTAATGGCGAACATACATTTCCTTGTTTAGTTATGATGTAAGTGTTGGCAGCAGATAATTCCTTCTGTCGTTTTTCTTAATCGCCATAATTATGCAAAAGCTGCATCAGTGGATTATTCAGTGGTCATTCCCTAAATCTACCCACTTTTTCTTAAGTTTTCCCAAGATTAAGAGATTAAAAAAAAAAAGGGGGGGGGACCGATTGGCGATGCCTAAATAAATTTAGTAATGTCCTTTTTGTGGGGTGACCAAAATAAACAAAACAGAAAAAACATAAATGATTTACGAGCAATACTCGACCTGAAAAGATCTAATTGATTGATGGATTGAGGATTGATGAATAGAACATCCTTAGATACATCCATTAGGCCAAGCGCCCCCTATCGTCCATAAACGTGAAATGACAGGTGAATGTTGTCCACTTTATAACATCGTTGATGGCGTAAGTGTTGCGCACTTTACACACGCTTTACCATAACCACAAACTAAGTTATAGATGATCATATTTGAAGTAGACGAACCGAATATCGGCTTTAGACAACTTTACCATTTGTCGATAAAAATAAACTATATAAAATGTAGGTTATTTACTCTGTCAATGATAAAGTGAGTGTCACACTCGCAGTATTTCTTAATGCTGGTAAAGTATAGGTTAAAGTATTTGAGCACTTTATCATTAGCCTTTATCACCGTCCAAAGCCTCAGTGGCTTCACCATTACACTTGCATAAATGAGCATAATAATAATAATAAGTAATTAATGCATTTATAATGCGCCATCTATCTTAGAAAACTATCCGAGGCGCACAAATTAAAAATAAACAAATACATGAAAGCAACAGTTACGAAGAAAAATAGCAAGTTAAATGTCATAGGCAATCTTAAAAAACAGGTGAGTTTTTAAAATCTTTTGAAAGTCTCCAAGAAATTACCAAAATTGAGGTCTGAGGAATGAAGTTCCAGAGTCTGTGGAGCAATGCATAAAAGGCTCTAAATTTGTTAATAAATAATAAGAATTCTGAAGTGCTATGATACTGGTTTGTCCTTGTAAGAGCACTATATAAATACCATTATAATTATTAATAGTAATGATTCGTCTTCGTGCAGTCCCTGTCGATTGTGCAGTATGAATGAAACATATGAATCCTTTCACGCTGAAAGGGAATGCCAAATGGCCAGGTTTTTAAAGCAATCTCTGAATCTGAAATGCTGATATAATTGGCCAATGTTCAGCAAACTGGCCCGAAACTATGGACACTATCCCGTTCTGGACTCATTAAAAAGAACTTGCGATGTTTATTATCTATCGCCACCAGGATAACAAACATTCTCTTTTGTCAGGGAATCCACTCTCACTTTGAAACATCATCATTTTCTCATATAAGTCACGGAAAGAGCCCGGTCATACCTCCCTGTGGTCTCAATTTGAATAATGTGTTGGATAGTAATTCCGATGCTACAAGGCGAAGGCTTACGGGCTCTTGTGCATGTTAGCCTTGAATCGAGTTATACCTTGTAACCAAAGAGGTACCAGAGTAGATTTGGTGACATGTCATTCAGTGTCATTGACCTAGGTGACCTTTGTGACCTCATGTGAACGTCGTGACCTCATGTGACCATTTGCCCAATCACAAACCGCGACGGCAGACGACACTCGGGTCCTTGACTGCGATGTATTTTATTGCACTAAATGTTCAACATGTGATAACGATGTACATTGCGTCAAATTACAAACTAGCGGTTGCCCGCGCCTCGCGGGGCAACCGCTTAGCGGATTTGAATGAGCGTCACTAAACGGGTTGATCACTCTTGTAGCCATTAACATGAGCCACCATCTCACTGAGGCTATTGAAGGCCAGTGAACAGTACTGACAAAGTGAAGCGCGGGCAACCGCAAGCTGATTGAATGGGAGAGGTCAATAAACGGCCACATTCACTTGATGCAAAAACTTCAGCGACATTACAAAGTTTCTCCAAGCCATTACTTTAGATATTGCTTTTTCGCTGTCACAATCACACTTCACTATGCCTCAAGCTGCCTTAAAGTGTTTAAGTGGGACTCGATATCAAGATTTTCCCTACAACATTAGCTATAACTGAGAAGGAGGAAATTTACTTCCAACATGGGCCCAGCCAAAGAACTCCACTCCCAACAGGCAAACGACCACTCAGTTGCGTAGCTGGTGGTCGGAGGAAAGTGCCACTAATTGTAGCAAAATTGGGGAATTTTGAGGCAAAGCAGCCGTTTTGGACGCTACCCTCCAATCTGGGACGAATTTTTTCATTGATCTGGCTGGAACTTTTTCCCTGACCGCGCTGTTGGCCCAGTACGAACAAAAATGCTGCCACAGAGGTAAACTGGCTACGTGCTGGGCGCCGCCACCTTTTAAGGGAGTGAAGGCGGCCAATTATTTGTGGGCAAATAGGACTGCAATGATTCAAACAATTAAACCTGTAATGAGATAAAATTATAAGTCTATAACATAGGCCTACTCTGTGCTCGAGGCAGGGCCATGCAGGAATTAATTGGCCTTTTTGGTATAAGTGATAACCCCCCCTCCCTGGTCTTTTGGACCTTTTACTTTTTGAACATCTCATCACCCTAAAAGGGGCTTTCTTGTCAAAATTTCTCTTTAATGTTGGACCTATTCCCAAACTCCACAAATTAAAAGTGGGAAAGCATTCCCTTTTTTTCTCTCTCATATATATATATATTATATATATATATTATTATATATATATATATATATATATATATATATATATAGATATATATATAGACATATATAATATATATATATAAATAATGGCCAATAATAGTGTGCCTATGGTAGATAGGTCTAGATTGGAGATCCAACCAGTCAATAACTTTTGAGCATTTTTTTTAGATTTAAGGGAAATAACAAATAGTATAGGCTCTATGTGCGTATCAGTATTGGAGAGAATGAGAAATGAACATGATTTCTTGAGCAAAGAATATATGGTACATTAGACCTATCTCATTCCAGTTAACTCTTTCTTACGCCACAAATATGGGTCTCACTTATTTAGTTTTCTGGTATGATCTTTTTTCATACCAAGTTTGGTGTAATCTTTTCCAAATCTTATACAATATTTGAAAAATTAAGTCCAATCTTCTCAATCTGAAGCAAAAATTTTCCAAAATTTGGAAAAAAGGTCTCAAAAATTGAAGGAAAAAAATGGCAATTGTTCATCACGTTAGATTTCGAATGGTATGCTATGGGTCCTTGTCGGCAAAATCACTATAGATATGGGCCCCTGTTCCAGATTCTCGGAGGCACGTAGCGTCCGTCCTTACCAAACAACTTAACCCACGGCGCAATATCAATATTTTGTCATTATGCTCTCTTGAAACAAAAGATTGGAAAATTAATAATAAAAATAATAAATCATACAAATTTCCACAAACAAAAACACGCTTATTTAGGGCATTTGGATTGTTTTCACCAAAAACCGTTTTGGACGTTCGCTATCACCCAGAATGCCCAGCATGACAGCATTCAGCATTACCAAGGTGTTCCTGTCGGAGGTTATGAAAATTCCTTTTTAGAGGCTTCGCAGCAAAAATTCAAAGAAAAGAAATGTCATGTGAAAAGACTATTTCCAGAAATGAAATTCAACCCAATTATAACCATATTAGTGGTACAGTATTTGTGCATATCTTGCTCCTTCAGGACACCGCGCTATAGAGAGATGGGAGTGCCCCCGGAGTCACCCCCCCCTCCCCCGAGTAACAAAGGATTACGACGTGCCGCAATGGGTCTCATTGGACGTCGTCTGGTTATATGTATGACCGTTTTTTCATTTTTAAGACAATTTGGTTAATATACTCTTTTCAAATTTTTACAACTTGTTAAAAAATTAGTCCGATATAATCATCTGAAGCCAAAATTTTGCCAAATTGCTACAAAGGTAAAATAGTTAAGGAAAAGTGGCAAAGATCATAGTTTAAAGGCATCGACGGATAAGGAATGAAGGACGTACTCTATAGTTTTCATGGGAACTGATGAATTTGAAAACATTCCGCATGATAAAGGGAAGCTCAAAAGTTACATTTTCGTGTTTTCAAAAAATTAAACTTACATAAATTCTCAAAAAGTCGCTTTTATTCAAAAATTTAATACCGGCTTCACAGGATAATGAAATTGCCAAATATGAACCCTTTCCCCCCCAAGAAACCACAATGCCGCTTTGCAAGGATTGTGCCGTTTTATAAGTCAGCAACATATATGTGAGTGGGATTCTGGTTCTTGGGGGGGGGGGGAAAGACCCCAATTTTCATTTTGTTTTCTGGGGGGCCTGAACACTAATGGGAGAATCCCCCAAAACAACAACAAACCTATTTACATCTATACATACACGCCATCCACACTATGAGGTTAAGGTATACGCTAATCTACCAAGGGCTCAGTCAGTAGCCTGGATGGCTACATGTTAACAACCGCTGGCCATGCAGGTATGCGTTATCATAAATTATACTAAACTCTCGGGGGTGTATTATACTGGTGAATGAAAGCTATTGAAACGGCGCCAATGGAATTGAGATTTTAATAGTTGAGTGAGTTAACTTGCTCATGATAAAATAGCGCGGCATGGGCCCCATTAAGATGTGGGCCCTTGTGTTGCATAATAGAGTATGCTTGTTGTCAAGACGGTTATTATAATCAAAAATCTAGCCACTCTTATAAACCATAAGCATAAGCTAAGGGTATGTGGGTATTGTTATAAAGGGCCTGCTCGTGTAACCTCTGAGCTTATGAAGGACAAAAGGTTTATCTAGGCACTTTACAAGCTCCATAAAAAGGGCGCTATGACATTCCTGTTTCTTCATTTTAAATCGTAAATGGTCATTGCATGGAGGCATGCTATAAGCTTTGCTTTTCCAAGAGAGCATGCCCCTGAATTTCTCAGACTTTTTTCTCATTTTTTTTGATACAAGTGCATTTTTTGAGGATAAAAACCACCTTGCATACATGATAAAGTAGTTGTAAAACACCCAGTCAAAATTTATGATGAACTGTAACTATGATGATTATAGAGGCTCCTTCATTTTATCAGGCGATTGTCCTTTGGCCAAAAATTGCATCTCGGCATGGTATACAGCTGGGTCCTTTTTCCCCACACCGACACCACTATGTACGGTCCTACTTCCAGCTCTTGGAGGCACTACGGTCAGTTCCCTACCCCCCCAAACCAAAATTACGGGACCGGCAATATCAATCTTTGTCCTATAGGCCTCCTATTTAAAACAAATCAAGAAAATATTGCCTAAAATTACAATAAATACTTACAACCCCTGACTTACAACATAAGTGATTTTGCGTTTCCACTATTGTTTTTATATATCGTTTTTATTTTGCCATTCCGATATTGGCAGATATGTGGGCTGTACCGTGACGTCAGTTTAAAGATTTTACTGGACAGAATATTATCGTAAAATTACCACATTATAATTGCGGATAGTTGATACACACACTGCCGGTAATTCACATTGCAAACAACAATAAATAACAATATTGGCAGTCATTGCAAGAATCAGAAAATAAATGTTTAAAATTACAAATTTTAATCATTTAATCATTTATGTTTACAACATTAAATGATTAGAAAGAGTTCCATATGGACCACTTCTTGGATTTTTGTACAGGAACAAATTCTTTTTAAGTCAAATACCCTAACCCTAAGGCCAAAAAATAAAAAAAAATGTACTTGTGACTTCAAAGAGGGGGACATATGGAACTCTTGCCGAAGGTTTTTTTCCGCTGGGAGTTGGTGTTAGTGTTTATTATTTTCGGATCCTTTTGAGTAAAATATGACCAATGAAGCTCGGCACCTTTTACACGATACATGAAACGGTAACAGGCCTATGTATTACTGATCCAGTTTAAAGTCATTCCCCTCGCCGATTTAAAACTTCTGTAGGCATTTTGGTCACCGGGAATGCTGTGTTTTTATTTTCAAGGACTTAATGTCACATAATTGACACAAAGAAATTGATTTGCGTAAACCAAACGGGCTTACAGTGTTTTGCGGGGTAGTTGGTAGTTATTAATTACTGAAACATATCATTCAAAATATGACGCACGATGGCACTGGACGAAACACCTTTTAAAACTGACTTTGAATAGACCCCTAAAAGTTTACTCGGTATTTCAACGAGAACCAATTTTTAAAATTGCCGCTTAAAGAGTTAAAACAGTGCAAGTCTTCACAACAATTACCATTCATAGACCTACTTCACTCACATAAGTCATGCATGACTTAATCGATTGATTTTTATTTTACCTTATTTAAATGCGACAAAATATTCCCCTTTACTCGATGTGCCTTTTCTTGGAGCCGGCACTGTTGTTAGGCCATATACGTGTCTGAAATGGTTTTTTTAGCAATTTATAAAAACAGGCAAATTATTCAGAAAATGTATATTTTTAGTGGTGTTGTTACGACATTTTAAGGCTAGACACATTATCAAAATCTTCTGCAAAAATCCTGTTGAGGATACATATCAGCGGATATTGTTTCACACATGACTATACCATATTTGGCCGCTAAAAATGATTATGTGATGTCATAATCATTCGACCTCGACAGCCTTCTTGCGCATAATTAGTACAAAATTTTCCATGCCGGGAGTGGCCGGTCAGTTCGTGCATTCCATGATAAATAGTTTGTGATGAAGTGAAAGCTCCGACCAACAGAATACATTTAATGCAGGGGTTCTCAATTATTTTTATATGAAGGCCAGAGAAGTGAACATATTTGAAAAGTTCCCTACTTGAGGGGCCAAATACACCTGAATTCCTTATGTTTCCTTTTATTATTTGAGCCAAGTGAGGCCAAAAATCAATGTTGCGGCCGGATTGGCACATGGGTAGCCTTTGCGAAACCTGAATTATGACTGAAACGAAAGGTCTCTCCAATATGCTATCAAAATATGATTAACGATTATGATTGAAAAATTTTCAAATTTGCGTTTATAAATAAAGGTAAAATTTTGAAGAAAAATGGCAAATTGTCACGGTTAAATCTCTATGGTATGGTATGCATGGTCCTTTTTCGCAGAAATCACTAGATTATGGGAACCAACTCAGATTCTCGGAGGCACGTGACTGTAGCATCCGTCCCTTACCCAAACCAAACATGAGGACTCAACCCAGGCTATTCAAATTGTCATATATACTCTTTATTGTATAATTGACAAGTAATGTTATATTCATAATATAGATAGGCCTACAGTATTTGATGTATTTCCAAATTACAGACAAAATACTGTGTTAGTTTTCTAATTATTCTACAGTTTTTGCTGATGGAAATGGCTCTAAATTTACAGTGTGTGTGAGGAGTAAACCACATATGATATTGTTGCAATTTTATACACCACGTATGCCACATTTCACGTTAAATGTCACCCTTGTAAAACAGTAGGACCAATGTTGAGCATGTTGCAAGGAACAGAAATAAAAGCTGAACAAACACATAACATTGTTTTTTCTGTCGGTGTTTTTATGTCGGTGTCTTTATTTTGCAGAATCTTTGAGGAAAATTGACCAAATGAACTCAGCCACTTTTACACAATACACGAACCGGTAATGACAGATATGATTACGTACACTCGTACATGTTTGACATGTTTGTAGCCCCCCCCCCTCCCCCCCCCCCACGGTAATGAACAATTTCATGTCATGACGATCATTTATAAGCTCATATTACTTTACTGTGGCATCGTTTGTTTGTATTTAGCCAGTGACTTTCATGCCACAATTGACACAAAGAAATGAATTGCATAACACAGTTCAATCGTGAAGTACCAAAGTTTGCTGTAGTAATTAGTGACAGTTACCACCATGCATGTACTGACTTAGGCTCCCCACGCGATAAGGCCTGCACGTGATTAAGTCTTGACTGAAACAAAATATCACGAATTTTTGCACTCAAAATTAATACGTTGGTGATCATTAGGAAATCTTTTAAATGAAATAAAATACGTAACCTAAATCAATCTTGACTGTCTTGCAGTATAGGCCTTCTGTTCTCTTTCATCACAAAGAAATATAATTTACATTGAAATAGCACAAAGGTCAAACTCACTGGAGCAATGTCATAATTAAGCCACGAACATGAATAATAAACTACTGTACCGGACGAAGGTACCCTCATTTTAATTAAATTTACGTATTTACTCTGTGTACCCCACAGGAATTCAATACGCTATAATACTATTTACAACACGTTTTTGCCATTTCAATGAAATGGTTTCAGCTATCAGACAGGTTTGAACAATGTTGATACATAAACCCCCGAGCAGTCGCCAAGACCGATGGAAGGGGATCACATGATCAGGACGGTACACATTCCAACATGGCGGTCACCATGGCGACCTCCTGGGTAAACCTGTCAGACTCCAGGGAAAACAAACATGGCGAAATTCGAGCTTCTAGTATAAATCCATATGTGAATCATTGTGCCCGCATGGTGTCATGACGTGTTTAAATTTTGAATGCTCCCTCATTACCTTAGGTTTATTTAAGTGTTAAAGATCTCGGTGATATTGGAAATGTTTTTGTGAATTTTAATTGCCGAAAATTAACAGTCCTTGTTTAGTTATGATGTAAGTCGTGGTGGCAGCGATAATTCCTTTGTCGTTTTCTAATATGCCTACATTATGCAAAAGGCTTGCAAGTGGATATTCAGTGGTCATTCCCTAAATCTACCCACTTTTTCTTAAGTTTTCCCAAGCTTAAGTGTAAAAAGACCGATTGGCGATGGCCTAAATAAATTAGTTATGTCTTTTGTGGGTGACCAAAATAAACAAAACAGAAAAAAAAACACTAAATGATTCCAAGCAATGCTCGAACCCTGAAAAAGATACATTTGATTGATGATAATCGAAAATCCTTAGATTAATCCATTTAGGCCAAACGCCCTATCGTCCATTAAACGTGAAATGTACAGGAATGTTGTCACTTAATCACATCGTGAATGGTAAAGGGTGCGCCACCTTACACACGCTTGACCATAACCACAAACTAAGTTATAGATGATCATTTTTGAAGTAGACGAACAGAATATCGGCCTTATAGAACACTTTACAATTTGTCGCTAAAAATAAACTTATAAATGCTTGTATTTCTCTGTCCCAATGAATAGTGTCAACTCGCACGTATATTTTTAATGTGGTAAAGTGTAGGGTTAAAGTGTGAGCGCCATTACCCATTAGCCTTTATATCACCGTCAAAAAGCTCAGTGGTCACCAGACAATTGCATAAATAGCATAATAATAATAATAATAATGCATTATAATGCGCCTCTATCTAGAAAACCTATTCCGAGGAGCACAGCACACAAACATCAAAAATAAACAACATACATGAAAAGACAAAAACAGTGCGAAGAATGAAATAGGCAGTTATTGTAATAGGCAATCTTAAACAGGTTGAGTTTTCAAACTCTTCTTGAAAGTCTCAAGTGACTTACAAATTCCTGGTGCTGTAGGAAGTGAGTCCAGAGTCTTGGAGCGAGATAAAAGGCCCGTCGCATATGAAGACGAAGTTCGAGGAACAGAAAGCAAATGTTTATCGGATCGATCTAAGGTGACGTGAGGAATATGTGGTTTGAGAAGGTTGCTGATATAAGAAGGTGCCATATCATGAAGGATGCGGTCCAGGTGAGGAGGAGGAGTTTGAAGTGGATTGCGATACGAATTGGCAACCAGTGCAAAACTTTGTTAGCAAAAGGTGAAATTATGTTTAAATTTTTAGTCCTGTGAGCATACGTTTTGCCAGCAGCATTTGAGCTTGTTGAAGGTTTACTAGTTGCCCGCTAAGTGATTCCATACAATAGAGCTTACCATTATCAAGGCGGACTGACCAAGGCGGTGAACAACAAGTGTCGCTGCAAAATCATCATCAAGCACTTTACGGATCTTGCTAATGTCCTAATCTGGAAGTGGATTTGCACACATTTTAATTGTCATCCATGATGTTGTCAGATATGATTCCAAGATTACGAGGCATAGAAGAAGAAGCAAGCATGTTGCAGGAGCAATTTGAAGACTGTAGTGGTAGGTTTGTTGATGATATTTAGAGGAAATAATGATTTCGGTCAGTTTTGTCCTCTTTATAATTTCAATTTATCGATGTCATCCATGATTTAATATCCGTTATACCACAATTCAATATCTAGAACGAGCGGCAATTTCATAAAGGATAATCCAGTACCCCAAAAGATAAGTACAGCTGGTGTCGTCAGCATACATGTGTACTTGTAAAACCACGCGTCCGGTATGTTAGCCTACTTGGATAGGAATATATAGTGAAATAGCGACCAATTACAGATCCTTGAGGACACCGAAGAGGAGCTGAAGGAAAGATGGACAAAACAGCCAGTGAGTTACAGCCGGCATTTAGCGTAGGAGTGGACATACCATTTCTGAGTGCACTTCCCTGACACCAAGAGAGGCGAGACGCGACAGAAAGGCAGCAGTAGGTCGAGGAGACCAGATACACACCACGCTTTTCTTTTTTCCTGCTCTTAATCAATACTGCGCAAAATGTCATTTTGAACACAGATAATGCGTTTCGGTTCAATGGTATTTCCTATAGGCTGATGGAAGCAATTATGAAAGGTTGGTAGAAGCGAGGGGGTGATGAGCAATCCGCGTGATACAACTTTATTCAATACTTGTGAGATGGAAAGCAAAGTTTTGATACAGGACGGTAGTATTCTTTATAAATTTCGGAGTAAAGCCATGGCTTCTTAAGAAGAGGTGTGACAAGAGCAGTATGAAAAAAGGACGGGAAAACGGCAAGATTCAATGAAAGATTAGCAATTGTGTGATAAGGGAACAAGCAGGTGGAATATGTTTTTTCAAAAACCAGTAGGGAGTAGGGTCCAAATCGCACGACTTTGGCGGTTAAGCCGGAGGATATTATAAATTTCCTCTTCATATGCAGGAGCAAAAAACTTCTTAAATAGGAAGTTTATATATGTGCACCACCAAAATGTCCAAAAGTGGATAGTGTTCAGATTGTCAGCATCAGGGGATTCAGAGTCCAAGTCACTGCGTATTTTTGCAATTTTAGTAACAAGGAATTGTTTTTGTTTGTGAATTTATCAGCCAATTGTTCTTTAGATTGTGAGAAGGAAGTTTCGCTTTCCCTTTTGATGCAAAAGACTTTCGACGATCTTAAAAAGTTGTTTCTGGTCAGTAGGAGTTAGAATCTGTCTCTGTACTATGATGCATTGGCATTACTATATATGTCTATAATAGTTGGCGCGAGCTATAAAACCTGACGATCCACTTCCAATTTGGATTTCCTCCATTTACGTTCAAGTCTTTTCCTTAATTTTTCGCTTCGTCGATTTCAGGGAATACCAGGATTGGATGGCTCGTATAGTAAGCGTACGGTCTTCAAAGGTGCATGATCCTTCAAAAATGTACGCAAAGATGGTGGTATGGTTGACAAATTTTCAGTGAGATTCAGCTGATGAATATGTGGATGTGTAAGGATTTTTCATTGTCAAGAAAAATTTCCCTCATGGTCAATATCCTTAAGTTTTCCGTAGGAGATGTGTTGTCTCAGTGGAGGTGGTTTTCTAAGGTTTAACTGACAAAGAATGGAAACATGATCAGTTATTAAACAGTCTACGTTAACATAGTTGATCAGGTTATCAGGAGCACGAGCAATGACTAAATCCAAAATATGTCCACTGGTGTGAGTTGAAGAGTTTACATATTGATCAAGATTACAAATAGCAGTAATTCCTTTAATCGTGCAGTATCATTATCATTTGAGTCCTCAAAGTGAAAGTTAAAGTCACCAATTATCAAGAGTCTTGGAAACAGACGACAGCGTGCAAAGAAAATCAGAAAATTCCTGGAGAAATACACTAGCTGTAACACGGTGTTTCTTGCTGTGTGTTGGCCTGTATATAACAATCAGTTTGAAAGAAGAATATGTTCCTGGAAATGTCAAATCACAACATAGGCTTTCAAATGATGTATATTTGAATTGGGAGCTGGTACTTCTGGTTATTGTTTTTATGTATCACAGCAACTCTACCACCTGTTGGGGCGAGGAATATGAAACAAATCATAACCAGGTAACGACAGTTCACCAATAGTTTTCTTGTGTTTATTTGAATCGGACAACCAGCTTTCAGTGATCGCGAAAATATCCAGATCATTATCTACAATATAATCACAGAGAACATGAGTTTTGTTGCGGACAGACCGAGCATTTAGTACACACAAGGTACCGAAGCGCATCAGTTTTGTTATTATCAAGATCAGCTGTGTAGGCCTTGGTACATTTGTTTAGAGAAGGAACAGATTTGGAGGCATGGATGACAGGTTGATTGTTTCGTGTAGGTCTTTAAATCTTCTAGGTTTTCGACGTACCACCCTTTTCTTGCGAGGTATTCGACAGCGTTTGTTGTTTATACCCAAGTTCTTAAGATGATTCCAAAGCTCACATGGGAGGTGAGGGGCTGTATGTTGTTCATAATATTAAATTGAAGTTCCGTTTTGCTGTAGATATGGGTTTTAAAATATTTGTGTAGTAATCACTATTTACTATATATGGCTGTGTAGTTCTCTCAACAGTCTTTGCAGGTTTTAGGATTATTTTCAATGTCACCAAATGTGGCATTAGAGTTGGCATAATAAACTATTCTGCTTTTCAAAAATCTTTCCCATTTATTCACATCCATATTTAACAAACAAAGACTTGTGAGGAAGAGAAACACTATGAGATTCACAGTTACCTATCAAACTTACCATTGGCCACAGTCGAGTTCGTTCTCCGATCTGAGCGTGCACAATATGATTTTTCCTGAAGGGCCACAATCGAGGTCACTATCGGCATATTTCATGAGCTTCGCTGTGCGTGCCGTCATCTGCTAGATCCTGACGTCCCTGACGAATTCACCGTATAGCGTGTCGTAGTCGACCTTTACTTAGTAATTTTTTTTTTTTTTATAATAAAACTTAAAAGATTGCTTGTACTACCTGGTTTCCTGTAGCGAATGTCCCGCTTGTAATTGCAAATAGCACAAATTGACCAATATCTCAAATATCTCAATTGACCAAACCAACTGTGTGGGGAAGCACACATGTACAAACCCGGCTTGTAAACATACCTCAGCACCACCCCTGCTCCACCCCCTTAAACGGAATGCAGTCATCATTTTGTCCAAAAAAGGTAGAAATATACTAGCTGACCCCACTCTGCCTGGAAAGCATACGAGTCCCTGTCACCTGCAACCATCCCCTCCCACCAGCCAGCGCTCTATACACCTACATATACCTCGCCCTCCCTCCTCTCCCCCCCCCCCCATCCCAGCTCGAATGAATCATGAACATGTGACACCCTCATTAGCGACATTATTACTTTAATCATTCCTTTCATTTACAGCTATAGTACCCCTGAGCATGCACTTACGCTAGTGGCCACATCACTAGCATTGACTACAAGCGTATTCCCTCAATTATTGTGCATATCTTGTGGTGTGTATTTTTGCATATCACAAACCGCCATACATTAAATTGGACCAATGCATGATGAATTCTGCAACAATTGGGAGCTGAAGTCTTATCATTTTCAGATAAAAAATGTGGTCAACAACAAACAAAATATTTTGACAACACACAACGGGGAGAAATTCCAACCATTTACTATCGTTTACTCACCATAAGTCATCAATTAGAAACCGAAAGTTAAAAAAAGTGATGGCACAAGTTGCCGAAAACTGTCGTAGATCGACTTTTCTCTCACTGATTTATTCGGGGAGAAAGCAATGAGTGAAAATGGCTCACAGATAGTAAAAACAAATGTAAAACTTCATCGGTACCACAACAGTTTTCCAAGGCAATTCGGTTGATGTTTACCTCAATATTTATGGCCACATAGATTTCCCTCCTGACGTGACACGTGAATTACGTCATATAATGAGCAGGGCTACACACGATTCAGCTTCTTACATAATTTATGATCGATTGATTCGTGCTGACAGTTTTCATTGTGGTTAGGTATGAAAGTTATCAGACAAGTTGATTAATCCAGAGCAGATAAGTAGAGCCAAGAAGACACTTGCTGTGTAGCCATATGTACATGTTGATAGCATTGGGGGGGGGGGGGGGGGGTGTTGGGGGGGGGTAGACGTTTCATATAGAAGGTCCCACTGATGCAAATGAGGTAATTGGCCATTCATTCCTTCAGCGCTACTGCACAACGACATACAGCGCATGACGTAATCAATTGTAATACCTCATTTGCATCCATGGGACTTCGTCTATATGACGCTAACCAGCAATTGTTATCCTGATCATATAATTGAAGACACATCCTGTTTAGTGAAGAGCTTATGCTAATGATGCAAGTCACGTCCGAAAAAGGTAGAAAAATCAATATGAAGGTGGCTGTATTCACTGTGTAGGAAATCCAGAGTTTCCAAATTGGCAAGAGTTACAATACGGGGGACCGGCTTGACTCGGAATATCGTAATGTTTTCAACGTCACTCCTCATTTTGTGCTACGTGCATTGGGTGTGTATCTGAGGATGCACTATCTAATATCTTATCATTTTTCTCCGTTTATTTTTATTTACTGCTGTTTATTGCCTCCATTTGTGATAAAAATTTAATTTTAATCTCAATTTATTTGAAGAAAGGTTTTCTCATGACAAAGCACTTTTGGACAAAGCATTAGGGGAAATCCCCTTGTGTTATATTGAGATCAGACCAGTTGTTATTTACTAAGGTTAGTTTTGCAAGAGAAGAAAATGGGAATTCCGCAAGATGTAAATTTGAAACTGAGTCACTTGTTTAGCATTGAGATCAAAAACAGATTGCCAGGATTCGGGGATTTCCCAATGAAGTCATCATTGTGAGGTGATGCAGCAGATGTATAAAGTTATGAGAAACCCAATTGGTCAGTGCAAAATTATTTTTATGCATGATGAGGCCTGTAAGAATTATTATTAGAATAGGGGAATCTAGCTGAGAGTAGTTATATACTTGTCACTGGAAGGAGCTCGGGGCCAGCAGCCATCACATATAACAAGAGCCTATACAATATGGTTATAGCTAGTTTTGATCTGCAATGAGTGGTGGGGGCTTGTCCCGGGAGTTAAGGTACCTAGTGCCAGGATTTATAATTCCAGTGAGCGAAGTCGATTATAATTATTCTCCTGTCGTCTTTGAAGCCTAAAAAGTGCTGGATGGGAATCAAATTAGGATGGAAATTCATGGTGAATATCTTGGACTGATATACTGTGTAAGTCGAGGGACTTAATCAACCCGGTCGTCTCCGTCTTAACTCTGGAAACAAAAATATCTTCAAGACAGAGAAGATACCCATGGATTTGTTACCCGTGGATTTTAAGTGTGACTTTCATTAAGTCATTTGGAAGGTCTTCGCTGTGAGGACATATCATCGTTGAACTGCAACGCTTCGGTTGAACACCTGGACCACTAGAGAACTTACAGAATTCAGGGGGATTTTTTTTTCACTTGTGCCAAAGGATCATTATTTGTTGTTTGAATTGAAACGGTATACGAGACAGTCCATAAACCACTGCATAGTTTTTCGTTTTTTATTGCCACTAAAATGTTCAAAAGGGTTAGGCGGTACATTGCGTCATAGTCACAATATACCATTATGTTTAGTCATTGTGCCCCACATTGGTGTCCTGACGGTTTAAATTCTGACCGATCCTTAATTTACATTTTTTAGGTTTTTTAAGTGTTTTAAAGTAATCTTGTTGATATTGTAAGTTTTTGTATTTTCTGAAGAACATGACATTTCACTTGTTGAGTGATGATGTAAGGTGGCAGCAGATAAAACAAATTTCTTCTGGCCGTTTTCCTTAGTCGCCTAAATATGCAAAATGCTGCGTCAATGGATATTCAGTGGGTATTCCACATCACAACTTCACTGCCCCACACCCTTACTTTACACACACAGCCGACAACACATCCTCTCCATTAAAATTTTTGTTAATTCAAATTGTAAGTAATTGATCTACATTTACATGTGAATAATAATTTGAATTACAAAATTTTGTAATTCAAGTATTTGGTGCAAGACGCTGTGTGTTCTCGGTAGAGCGCCATAGATAAATGCATGTATTATTATTATTATTATGATTAAATATTTATAGATTTAAATGTACACCAGCAAACATTTTACTCGACATTAACCTTTGTTCTATAATTTGCACCTAGAGAAAAAGTGCATTTCGAATAACAACTTGAATGTTGCAAATTTTCCTAAGCACCAAAAAGTATATCTCGAGCACAGCTTAACGTGAAAAATATTTCGAGCACACAAATTAAAGGTGGCCACGAGAGATTTCAAATAACAGGGTGTCCCGAAAAATTGTAGAAAATTCTGATTTTGGGACTGGTGTAAGCTTATAATATCAACAAATCACCATCCAGTAAAGGATTAGCGATAACTGTTTCAATTTGGAACAGAAATTGTGAAATTTCTAATTCTCGTATAGGAGCCAGTACAAAATTCAGCCTATGTTTCTATGAAAATATAACACCCAGCAAATCGCCTTTGTTTTCATTATAAGTTATATTTCTGTAGCCAATAAAAGGTAGGGAATCTTTCAAGCGTCTAACTATATAGAATCACTACATAGCACAGAAAATATGGATGACTTTGAAATCTCTCGTTCAACTTAAGTTCATGAAAATCACAACGGACTTTTGAGTCCCCTTGTGTCATTTTGGCATTTTTCGACTATCCATGGGATCAACGAGTGGAGGCCTATATATCAACTTTGAAAGTATAATAACATGAACCTGGAAGATTACTACTTGTAGCGAGCACGAAGGACGCCGGTTCCGCGACCCTCCGTCTATGGGCCGGTTGGCCTGGGTAAGTTTTAGGGACAGAACCCTCTGCTTCTTCGGTGAAACGTACACACTTACTCGGTCATATGTATAGCTCACAATTCTAGATTTATTATCAACTACATCACATACAGTTTTGACAGTTTGGTAATGTACAGGATGATTGGTAGGTTACCTGTTGACGTTCGGAATACTAATGCTAGTTACAAGTTCTCAAATTATCTTAACACACATCTGTTCTGTCACTTATCATTTATTTTAAAAATTAAACTAATGTTGCATGGGCCTCGAACCTCTTCATACACAATCTGGGCAAAACAGTGCTTATGGACCCTCTCCAAAATATCCCTAATACTCGAGATTAAAAATTTGGCCAGGGGGTCCCCCCTCTAGGGCACTGTCCGGCATCGTAAATCAACCAAGTCACCTGGGGTGCATATGTTTGTAATTACACACATGGAGTTTTTGATATCTTACACAACACAACAAGAAAACACTGGGTTTGGGCGTCGTTTCCCCCATCTAGGCACGTGGCCGGGGCATCGTAAATACACCATATGACACCTGGGTGCATATGTTTGTATTTACACCACCTAAAGGTTTAATCATCTAAATATAACAATAATGGCAAAATCACTTTTTGGGATAGTTTTCCCCCTCTAGGCACTTGCCGGCATCGTAAAATACAACCCATTTCACTGGGGAGTGCATATGTTTTGTATTTACACACATGAAAGTTTTAAATATAACTTTTTAACCACAATATATATATAATAATATTTAAAAGGAGACACCATTGGGTCCCAACACAGACATCATTTCTTCTTCGTGAAATCGTCGCCACACAGTATTCGTCCCCACCTGATGTTCTCGCCCCCTGGTTGCTCACTCCATATGAATGCTCATGTCACATTTTATATTTATTGAAGGCCAACCATTTATACCTCCAACAAGACGTCGAGCATTACAGTGAGGTGCCTGCCATTCGCATGCATTGTCACCATAATATTTATTGACAGCTAAGCCATTTAATACCTCCCAACATACGTCGAGCACTACAGTGAGGTCTTGCCTTCGCATGCATTGTCACACATACTTTATTGTCACATAATATTTATTGAGGCTAGCCATTACCTCCGACCGCAAGAGCCGAGCACACGTGAGGTTGCCTGTTTTTGCATGCAATTTTTTTTTTTTTTTTTTTTGTTTTTTTGTCACGGTAATATTCATTGTCACTTATATTTATTGAAGGCTAAGCCATTACCTCCATCCAAAAAGACGCCGAGCACTACGTTGAGGTGCCTGCCTTTTGCATGCTTTGTCACGTAATATTCATGGTCACTTATTATTTATTGAAGGCTAAGCCATTACCTCTATCCAACAAGACGCCGAGCACTACGGTATGTGCTGCCATTTTGCATCATTGTCACATGATATCATTGTTCACTTGTTATTATTGAAGGCTAAGCCATTACCTCCACCAACAAGACGCCGAGCACTACGGGAGGTGCCTGCCTTTTGCATGGCATTGTCAATAATATTCATTGTCACTTATTATTTATTGAAGGCTAAGCATTACCTCCATCCAACAAGACGCCGATCACTACTGTGAGGTGCCTGCCTTTTGGCATGCATTGTCAATGATATTCATCTGTCACTTGTTATTATTGAAGGCTAAGCATACCTCCATCCCCAACAAGACGCCGAGCACTACGGTGAGGTGCCTGCCATTTTGCAGGCATTGTCACATGATATTCATTGTCCACTTGTTATTATTGAAGGCTAAGCCATTACCTCCATCAACAAGACGCCGAGCACTACGGTGAGGTCCTGCCTTTTGGCATGCATTGTCACATAATATTCATTGTCACTTATTCTTTATTGAAGGCCTAAGCCATTACCTCCATCCAACAAGACTCCGACACTAGGTGAGGTGCCTGCCCTTTGCATGCATTGTCACCTAAAAAAAAATATTCATTGTCACTTGTTATTTTTATTAAAGGCTAAGCTATTACCTTCCACCCCAACAAGACGCCGATCACTACGGTGAGGTGCCTGCCTTTTGCATGCTTGTCACATGAATTCATTGTCACTTGTTATTATTGATTAAAGGCTAGCCATTACCTCCACCCACAAGACGCCGAGCACTACGGTGAGGTGCCTGCCTTTTGGCATGCCATTTCACATCATCTTCTTGTCACTTATTATTATTATTGAAGGCTAAGCCGTTACCTCCCACCTCAACAAGACGCCGAGCACACGGTGAGGTGCCTGCCTTTTGCATGCATTATCATCTACCATGTGACATAATGTTGACATTATAATTTGGTGACATATTTTGACATTAATGTGACCTTATAGTTATTTGTGCCATATTTGACATTTTTTTTAATATTTGTGACTTTGGATTTGACCATTTTAATTTTTTACTTTTTTTATTTTTTGATATTTGTATTTATATTACAAAATCTCATCTTAACCTCTTCTGCTGAAATAAACGTGTTTAGTACATAATAATCACTAAGTTTACTGGCTGTATATATTTTTTTCTCACACCACCCCCTACGTTCATACCACCATTCGCTATGATGTGAGTTACAGCCAGCCTACATTTACATATAATATAAACACAACTATACACATTCGCGCAGCATGTATCACGCGATTAGTTTAATGACGAAGTAATTTGAAATAACTCACTATCATCTGGACCCAATTCCTCCATAAATCTCCAATGAGTTTTCCTAAATAGCGCCAATATTTTTGTTACCGGCGCAATGATCAATTTAATCTAAATAATCCGCCAGTTCTAGTCTTTCTGCATGAACGGCATACCTCGGTTGTATTATAATGGATGAAGGCTACCGCGCTTGCGCAGAACGCACCCAAGGAGGGACACCACAAATGGGAGGAACTATTCAATCACACACAGTACTAACATATACTAGCATACGCAATGTTGTCATACCACACACAAAACAAAAAAAAAAAAAACAAAATATATGACCTGAATTTTCTATCTCGCCAGCATAGCATAATCATAGGTTTCACTGACAAAACACCTTCCAAAATAATCTACACACTCCTGCGGTTTTAATTATGAACTAGTTTTTGATTATAAAGCAATATTTTACTTCAATTTGGAGTGAAACTCCAGCAGTATCTCAGACTGAAATCAGGCAACGACAACAACGCATTACTATGCAATTACATAGGAGCTTCGCTTCACTGCGCGACATGGCTTACACGCGACAACAATAAATTTTGTCAGGTTATCGGAAATCGCTTTCTCTGTTCCAGCGCACAACTGCTGGAGATGATCTAGAAACGAGAGGATACCAATCAATCCCCCATTATTGTGGCCAATTGCATGGAATAATTATTTTTGGAAATACACAAATGGATGATAATTAATTAAATCATGAACATGTCAATGATTTTAACGGAAAGATTCTGACCAATCTTCGCTTCTCCTGACAGTCATGACATACATTACATGGCATAATTTCAATATTTCATCAAATAATTAATCAATGAACTTGACATCACATTCGATTAGCAACAAAACCTACGTCTAAGCTGACTTCAAGGCCAGATTTGCATGACTTCCGTATAAAAGTAAGCATGTAAAATACAGAATCAGTCACATTTGATTAATTTGCACACAAAATGAAACGAAATACCACTCATCTCTCGTCTTCCCTATAATACGTAAACATAACTGATTTACGAACCCTAATCGCTTGCTTGATAGCCTGCTAACATAATAAAACCTTGCCCGTTCCATGTAGTTTCTTCTGTAAAATGGTGGATGTTTTCTTCTACATCCGTAGCGTTCCTCACCTGTTGACGGCAGTATACTAATGGACGATGACGATGGAATTCATGCTGAATGTCAAAGATTGATCACGCGTGGGCGATGCTCTGATTGGCTAGAATATATCGGCCCTCCACAAGTCGTGTTACTTCTCATGAATATTCATATGTGCGGCAAGGTTTTATGAATGGAATTAATACTACTCCGTTTACTACTGGTTATAATAGTATTATTTATAAACTTAAGCACAATTTCTCAATCCCGTTTCACTACTTATTCCAGTATTTCAATACTGCTTATACTTGATTGTCTTATTTTTTAGCTATATCAAAACTTTTAAAACTCGTGATCTCAAAATGCCTTTTTGGAATAAGACCAGTTCATGGTGACAATCAAATAATCCAAAATGGCCATACCAGTTATGGCTCTAAGGGGACGATATCGAGGACGTTTGGAGTGCACCGAATTTTACCAAGGGAAACTGTACAGGGAAGCAAAACCACAAAAATAAATACTAACCCCTAAAAGAAAGAGGTACTAGTAACTCATTTGAAAATTAACTAAAAGTACTGTTAATATGCACAAAATAAAAATGAAGAGCGTTGGACTTAACTCAAAGAAGGCAACGCCAGAAACAAAAACTGCATTGAAGAGGGGAAAACACAGGAGGTCGCGTTTTGGGTGTGTGTTTGGGAATGTTGTATGTATGACACGCTACACCGTATCAAATCATGGGAGTATTTCCCGCGCATGTCGAGTTTCACGCGCGCGATGTGTATCGAGTTTTCCTCGCAATATGTTGAGTGTGAGCTGGTTATATGTCGAGTTTACAGCGCTATATGTCCCGTTTGCCCTCTATACATCAGTTGTGCTCTCTATATGGGAGTTTGACATAATCATGTCAGTTTCAAAATCTCGACATGATTTTTTCTCAAAGAGGAAAAATCGACCATGATTGTTTGGTGTATGTCGTAAAAAAAAATCATGTCGAGTTGCTCAATGTGAGGAAAAAATCAGGTCGAGTTTGCCTCATGTTGAGAAAAAAATAATGTCGAGTTTGATCATCATGTTGAGAAAAAAAATCATGTCGAGTTTGCTCATGTGGAGAAAAAAATCATGTCCAGTTTGCAACATGTGAAAAAAAATCATGTCCAGTTTTGTTAAAAACTCGGCATGATTATTGTGGACATGATTTATCTGGACATGATTTATGAAAAACTCGGCACATAGAGTTCAACTGGATAGGCAGCGCTGTAAACTCGACATTGATAGCGGGGTAAACTCGATATACAGCGCATGAAACTCGCCATGATTTATACGTGGCGCGTGCCATAGGTATGTATGTTGATGACGGCTTATAGCAAAAAGTAAACGTCATTATGTAATACGTACTGTGTCGAGATTATGCGCAACATCTTCCCTAGCAAAGCAGAACTGATTCAGAAAGCAACCCGAGTCTTTCATTGATCCGACACATTTTACTGTTGCCAATATGTTCACTTGCTCATTTGTGACGAGTTGTCTTTCAATAGGACCACCAGCGACAATCGGTTGAAGAAGGTAAAGAAAGGCAGCAAACTTAAAAAAATCATGACGATCATGATGGCTTGTTGCGTTCATTGATGCAAAGAAGCTACTGCTTGCTGCACGTTAAGGATTTAGAGTGATGTGTTATTTTTTTTTCATTAGTCCAGGCTTATCTAATCCACAGGCTGATTAGGGTATCGCAACCATATTGAGAATGTATGTCGACCATAGGGTTGCGTACTCATGAATCTCAAACCTTTCCATTGGTGAAAAAATGAAGGTATTTTTTTTCGAAATCGGTTTAAAAGAAACTACATTAATTTGCTGTAGATTTGCAGGAAATTCGTGAAAAAATAAGTTTAAAAGTAATATTGACGTTTAATGTATAATGAACGCTGTCAAAATGGGTGTGTTTACTACACTTGAAGGTTACTTCACTGCAGCTAGAATGAATAACCTGGATCTATTCATGCCATTAATCCTTTTACTGTATCGAAATCTTGCAGGCAACAAAAAACTGATTTTCTATTTCCCGGATCGTCGTCTTTTCCTTACCTCTAAGTCACTTTCCCTCATTAATCGTTTTGTTCTCCTCTTCTAAATCGCCCGCCCTCTTCTCTGTTTCTCCTTCTTTTCAGCTATTACCTGATTTATAGAAGACGGTACAATGTTTGCCGACAGAGTCACTGGGTGCCACGCTCGAATCAAAATTATGATCTCTGTATTATTAGTAACCAGCTAGCGCGCTTCGCGCAACATGTGCTAGTAATGGACCTTTTCAACATCTGTTTCAATGCATAAATTTCATCAACCATCCCCCAATGTCAAAAGAAAATTTACGCCACTGGTAGGCTAACAGCGCCTGACATAGAAAAACGGAATGGAAGTATAAATATAAAATTGTACAAGGAGGTTGAAATTGTACAAGGAGAGTTGAAAACAATGACCATTGGCCAAATCTCTTAATATGATTAAATACATACTTAAATAATAATAATCATGTCTCTTTTTCCGAGAGGTGATGTACGCGCGTACATTGATTAGGTGTCAAAAACAGCAAAATATGGAAAAAAAGGGTATGTTTTTTCTTAAAGAGACACTGGAATTTTTGAAAAATAGTGCGCCTCAAGATTTTTAAAAGCGATATTTGTGCATGGTTGTGAAGGCGCGGCGACGTTAAATTCAGCAAGACGCGCACCTGGGTTATATGCACGCTCCACGTATCAAAATCATGGCGAGTTTCATGCGCCGTATATCGAGTTTACCCCCTATATGTCGCTTTACAGCGCTGCCTATCCGGTTTGAACTCTATGTGCCGAGTTTAATAAATCATGTCAAGAATAAAATATGCCAGATAACTCATGCGAGTTTAAAAACTGGCATGATTTGTCAAAATGTGCAAACTGACAGGATTTTTTCTCAACACGAGCAAACTCGACATGATTTCTTTCTAAACATGAGCAACTCGACATGATTTTTTCGCAACATGGAGCAAAACTCGACATGATTTTTTCTCAACATGAGGAGAAAACTATTGATCATGGATTTTTGTACACATACACCAAAAAATCATGTCGAAGTTTTCCTCATGTTGAGAAAAAATCATGTCGAGATTTTGAAAACTGGACAGATTTATGTCAAGCTCACAATATAGAGAGCAAAAAACTCGATGTATAGAGGGCAAAACTGACATATAGCGCTGTAAACTAGAATATAAGCCTGACACACTCGACATATGGGAGGAAATATATTTTTTTTTTCCGATACACAGCGCATGAAACTCGACATGCGCGGGAAAACTCGCCATGATTTGATACGTTGGGCGTAAAAATGGACATATTGATTTTATGTCAAACTAACCATATATAGAGCACAACTCGATGTATAGGGGCAAATGGACAGATCGCGCTGAAACCGGACATTAACGCGCACCATGTGGTGCTCCATTTCAGATTGGCGAGGAAACCTCGATAAACAGCGCGTGAAACTCGACATTGCGCGGGGAAACTCGCCATGATTTGATAGTGGAGCGTGCGCATACGTTTAACACAAGAACCAGCAAGCCGTATGGCATGTTTCCCATGCACGCTATCACACTAGTAGTGTGATCGGTCTATAACCTTTGTGGTTTTAATATCCGTGAGTACGAGTCAAAATATTCATGATTATACACATTTGTTGATTAAAGTTATGGAAAACTCAAAAGGTGGCCTACAAATTACCTGGATGTCTTTTCCTCATATCAATGTCCCTATTGTTTTGGTGTATGTTATTTGTTATTTGCTGAAACATATATATATCTCTGTTCTTACAATGCCTAGACTATTCATTTGCTAGCAAATTGAAGGAAATTCATATTTGGAAAATGTGCCAGTGCCGCTGTAACTTGAAATTCTGATGTGACGTGTTTAGGGTATGTACTAATGAATTAAGCAAAGATAAAACTCATCAAAATATTGTTAACCAAAGTAAGATAATAATGGGTATATTAACCGAAACAATGCCATTGCTTATTTGTTTTATACACTCTAATTTTGACGTTAAAATTACGTTGTTTTAAAATGAAAAAGTAAAAAAAGTTAAGAATGACTCAAGATATGCATAACATTTCCGTAGCTGTGCCTTAAACCGAACGGTTTAAGCTCGAAACCACGCTTGGACTATGACACCCCCCGTTGAGGCGGCGGGGTTACAGTACCTTGAAGAAGTGTTCAAAGGTAAGATTCTGTGAAATGTCAGTGAAGTAGGTATTGTTAGTGATCATTGGTGTCAGTGGATGTGTAGAATACAAAGCAACGCGGCAGGTTCTCGTTATAGCCACTGGAATAATGTGGTGACACCCAAACCATGAATTCGACAGCCTCAGCGGAATAAACTGCATGTTGAAGGATGTGGTAGCAAAATACTGAATTCATTCTCTTGTGTGTCGTGTCAATAGGTTTAGACAAGCATATGTGCATGGGTCCCAGGCAATGGCGTAGCCAGAGGGGGGTCAAGGAGGCGGGAGCCCCCCGTCTCCCCCAAATGAGATGGAGGTTACATTGGAGCCATGCGGAAACCTGGAAATTACCCCTGATTTCCCCCCGGTCGTGTTGCCCCTTCTTGCCCCCTCGATTTGAAGTCTAGGACGCCCACTGGTCCAGGAGCAGGGTGAAGCCAGTGTGTGTATATACTGTTCGGTAGGATGTAGCGAATTGGCTAAAAAAACACCCGGGGGTTACTCCAATCTTTGGAGGTGACGCCGCATGTAAGCTGTTAAGGACCCTAATTTTCAGCATCGCTGTCACCCAAAGCCCCATATATTTTGAAAATGTCACAAAGAACCATAATTATTTAAATGTTTACAAACGTGCTCACCCAAGAATCCTATGTTGGGGAAAATTTGAAAATTTCACCCAAAGACCCCTATTTTTTTTAGTCTACTGTCACCGAATGCACCATGGGATTTCGAGCGCCAGCCTGACACCAATCCGTTCATACGTGATTCCCCCCCACCCCCGGGGGGGCTAAAAGCATCCAGATTTGGCTGCTTTTTTGAAATAGATTGGAAACCACAGCTGATGGGGGGGGGTGAAACATTACACGCGCCCGCGGTAACCACCCGAGTACAAGGGTTCCGGCGGGGACAATATATGAGACCTGTTCAAACGGATACCCTATCGGAGGACTTAAAACCTATTCAAACAAACACGCTATCCGCGGACCTCCGGCCAGGTAATATTACCATTGAATTTATCCTGTGATTCTTACATCCATTTGAGCCATTTAAGGACTATATTCTGTTTTGAAGGCCTGATATCAAAACAAAAAAAAAATAATCATCTGCTAATTTTATATCTATCTGAGACAGAAAAATAAAATTCGATACCCAATGTGAGGCTGACAGAGACATAGTTGAACTCGGCTATATTGCAAGTCTCAAGAGCTACCCGGGTCTCGCGTTTTTTTAACTCGGGTGGTTACCCGGCCAGATACCAGTTACACCCCCCCCCCCATGGTCACACATTCAATGATATGAATAGGATTAGTTCTGAAAAACAAAAACTGACCTTTTGCCCCAGTTAATTAACCTTTTGTGAAGGGTGCTAGATCCTAAGACAAAGTATGAAACTCAGTCCGCGTATGTTAGCCAATTAATGGTCGATTGATGATTTCTAGCTAACATTTAGAGACTGAGTTCCTCGGTCTAGGATGAAACATTTGTAGTGAAAGTGGGGCCGACTTTACATAATTGGTGTGCTGAATTCAAATTGGTAGGTTCCAAGCGGTGTTATGATCCTTAACCCTGAAAATGACCCTCGAAGGTTCCCAAAGGGTTATAGACAGGGGACAAAATTAAGAGTTCCAATTTCCCTGAAAAAAGTTAGTGACCTGCACAGGCAAAAAACACACCACACACACACACCACAAAACATACACACACATGCATACATACATACAATCATTTTGATTCCCCCTAGTCTCAGTATGCCTATAAGGTCAGAAACACGAGAGGGAAACACTACTACAGCAACTAAACTTTGTACTCATACCTGGCGTGATCTTTCTACCTTCCATCATGGACCTAATAGAGAGAAGGACCAAAAACACACTAGTTTCAAAGAACCTATCAGGTTGCCTCCTTTTGTTATTAAATTCCACCATGATCCCATTTACCGGCTTAAGAAAATGCGATAATCACCCTCTCAGAAGGAGGGCGACTGGCCTTCGCTCTTCGAGAAATACTGGAAAAGTTCAGCCAGCTCAAATAGCATGATATAAATTATGATGGCAATGAAAAAATCTTGAAAGATTCCAGGGAAAAAAAAAAATTATGTTCTGAAATTAATGGAAGACGTCCCAATAGCCCATTTTCATCATTTAAACTATGTTATAACCCTGGTCACCGGAAGGGGGGGTACCACCCCTGAATTTTCTTTATGAACATCCAATTCCTATAAAATTTGGTTACCTACAGTTTAGCTTAGAGTTTATTCTGTCCATTGGTATCAAAAGATGTAGACCAATGATGAGTCACTATGACGTCAGAAGGTAATAAAGTATGAAAATACTGCAATAGGAAGAAACATTGATATTTTGACAAATTTACTGGCTCATAAATAATATTGTTAACACTTAAAGATTTTACTTATGTAGAGATATTATGACGTCATTCGACATGTGTATGTTGGTTACTCATTTTGGTATCAAAGGAAAGAGGAAGACTGATATCTATTGCAACTAAAATCAAATGTCTGTGATATTCCTGTGTCGTACTAGGCGTGTTGGTATTTCACTCCCGAAATGGGGGGGGGGGGGTGATTGCCACACCCTATCCATCACTTTGGGATCACCCTTTACCTTTGCTATACCCCGGTAGTGTTCTTTTGATGGGGTATGAAACGGAAACATGTCAATTGACAACTACATTAACTCATTTGACTCAAATGGGGGTTTAGTAGGGCGAAAAGAATAGAAGAGAGTGGTAACAACCCCCCCCCCCCCTTCGGAAGACGAGGGTAATTAATCTATAATTTATACATTTAATTAGGTATAAAGTATGACTTATCACACTCATAATTCAGATGAAAACAGACATTGAAATCAGTTCGACATGGATCGGCTATCAACACAGCACAACGGTAAACAAATTCAACATAACCGGAAGTTAAAATATTACAATTGGTGGTTTTCGAGGTAGAATTACACGTTATGGGCGCGCTTGGGCACCAGTTCAGAAGTTATAATTTGTTATACAAGGTACATTGAACTTTCATAACACGGTTTTCTCAAGAGTCGGAAGTGATCGGAACATTTTCATATTATTTTCACAAGATTATTAACAATTACGGGTCACAAAATCACCAAAATGCAAGCTTATTTTCTACAGTCGTAGCTCCACAAAGGAATAACGGGTTTTGATGGGGTTTTTCGGTATTTCTGAACAAAATTCTCTCTGATTTGGTGACAACAACTTGTCAAAAAAAGATGGAAATCGAAGGTACTATGCATTTTCCAAAAACCCCTACAGTTATGGGTCACAACATCCGGTCAAATTACAAAGTTTTGTGGACAGCTTTTCCCGTAGTCACGCATCGACCGCGCAACAGAGATAGATCACAGACGGCTTCGGTGTATGCACATGAATACACATGAGTGCCAGCTTTGTCGAGATAATGGGTAATCGCAATAGGTAATTGGTGGTTTTCGCGTTGTTGGTACTTCTCTCTATTAGGTCCATGCTACATTTTATTTATCCTTCACAGATAATGCAATTGACAGAGAAACGTTGAAGAGTTGGGAACCTCTCCAGATGTGTTGAATGAGGAGATTCTAAAAGCTGGCATCCGAATGAAATTTCTGAAGTACTTCCGAGCCGAGGTCATCTGTTATTAAATTTGTTCTAAAATTGACCTTATAGAAAAAGGGTTTCCAGTGTTTTAAATGCTTACGGAAACTGGATGACATTTATTTTCTTTTCCTTCACCTGTAGTTTGTGCATTCTGTGTTTAGCAGAACATGGTGTCGTATTATTTTGGGGTTGTTGTGCCTGAATGCTCAGTTATGTGTTGTAGAGTTGATAATTTCAAACGACACTTAAAACAAAGGCGTAATGAACCCGGTTGTGCAACTCGCACACAACCAGAAGAATTGGAAAACATTGACCATGAAAATGATGTAGTCGAAGAACTACCCTGCCGCACATGCCACTGGAAGCGACGAAATAGTAAGAAAACTATTGTAAAGAGGCAAATAACTCCAGGCCAGTAACAAGACAGAATTAAGATTAAAAAAGAAACATAGGTTTGGGTTAGAGCTAAGAATAAAAAATACCAAAGACTTGAAATAATGAAAGATAGCATGTGCATGTGGAACAGTTTTAGGAGAAACCCCACTTTGACAAAACATCATGGTAGTTGACAAGAGAATATATCCCAAAGATGATGGCCAGCCCAATACTCATCTCAAATGTTCCATAACATTTTTCTGGAGGGGAGGTATTTTTTTGTTTTTACTAGGGGTGGACTCAGAGGGTTGTTTGAATCAATCCCATGATGCATAGCGAGTGGCCTTAGACACGTCCTGTACTGAAAACATGTCAGTACTTGTGAATAAAGTGTTCCAAAAGTTTAAACCTCGTCTTACCAAGCCTTTTTTTGTAACACGGTTTACCAAGGGGGGGGGGGGGGGGGGGTGGTTACCACCCCCCCCCCCTCGAGAATTTTTTATAAAGCACCCGATGCTATGATTTTAATACCAGTGGATAGCTATGGTCCTCCTCTTTCCATTGATACCAAAATAAGTACCAACATACCTAGTATGGCGTCACAATGACGTCATCAAGTCCGCGAGTCGGCAAAATTGGCATTTTCCATAGAAAATAGGCGAAAATCCAATTTTGCCGCTAAAAAACGTAGGAATATCGGATTTCATGCGGTTTTAGCTCTAAAATGATGGGCAAAAAAATTGGCTAGTTTTTACATAAATAAAGAGTTTTAGAGCCATACTGTGCATAATATTTTCAAAAATCCACCATAAAATATCCTGGGTGGCAACCACCCCCCTTACCCTTCGACTTTGACGGATTACCCTAACCCCGGTGAAGGTGCTACCTTCACATTTTTTTTCGCTAAAATGACCGGAAAGGATGAGAGAACGATACCTAGACGCTTTTTAAAATTTTTTTAGCGTTTTAGCGCACCGGAGTAAAGTTCGGTAGGGGGGGGGGGGGGTGGTAACCACCCCCCCCCCCTTGGTAAGACGAGGGTTTTAAGAACCACAAGACATTCATAATCATTCAAAAAATTCCATAAGTTCTAACGCTTTGTGCGCTAAAAATTTGAATTAATTAAAAAAAAAAACTTTTTATGTGTTAAGAAAAGGTGATCACATGACCCTATTGAGGTGAAATCTCCCAAAAATGGTGTATTGTGGGATGGACTCAAAAACCACCCTCTGGGTGACTATACGAGAGTCAAATTTAGTTCACATTTTCAGAACAAATTGATCATACCCTACTTTTATGACTTAAATGTATATGGGTATCCTATTCAGCAAAAAATAAACCGAAAAAATGCAATAACCAGGGTCCCCAGCAAAATATATGTGGAATCCAAGATGGCTGTCCTAGACTAAAATGCTTATTTCGTTAAATTATGTATATTTAGTAGTGTCTTGTACGTGTTTGTGTGTGGTGTGTAAATGTTTTGATGTCAAGGAGTCCATTTTGAAGTTTACAAGATGTTTTGATCATTCGTCCTAAATATCACCATTTTAGGTCAAAATACAGCATGAGGGCTCTTCACACCATTTATTGCAACTTGTTTTGATGCACATCTGTGAAGTGTACAAAATAAAAATAATATTTAGTTTGACCTGCCCCATAAGTTGAGTTAGGGGTTCATTCATAAGATTTCGGGCATGAACTATTGTTTATGCCCGATGCGAACCCGTTCTTTACCACTACAACTACAAAATTCCAGATCATTTACCCCTAAACATTATGATTTTTTTTTGTTTTGATCGTCACACAATGGCCATGATTAAACGTTTGTTTAATCATGCACATGACCGTTATAGCGACCAATCACGGTGCCGTTACATCAGGGTCATGTATGAACATTCTATCATTAATAGCATTGCCACAGCACTCATGTGAACACTTATTTGGATGCGCCCATATTATTCAAATTAGTGCTACAGGCAAACTTATAAACATCCTTAAATTTCTGGTTTATCTTTGTAATGACACGTGAAAAATAGCTTTTTTAAAAGTATGTGCCAAAAAAATGAAAGTGCCCTCATCCCAATTTATAACAAAATGCCCAATTTTAAAACTACATCAATACAATTCAATTTCAATTCAAAATTTAAAAAAAATTCTTGTCATCAAAACCATGGAAATTTAATTACCAACAAATATGTGACCAAGTTCCATTATTATAAAACTTCACTTTTAGGTCTCATCAGGCGGCCATCTTGGATTTCACATTTTTCGGCTGGGGAAAATCCTTGATATCACATTTTTCTCCGTCTTTCTGAACATGAGTCTGTTTTATTATGGGCACTTAAATAGGTTTTTCAAGGATTTTATCCTGATTAAAAATTCAGTTTTGATAGCTGTTATGTTATATGTAAAATTACAAAGGGGAAAGTTTGTCTCATAACATATATTTGGCACAAAATTTGCATTTTTATTTATTTTAAATGCACATTATGTTGTTTGGCTCATTTTTTAACTCCATGTTATGGTTATGGTTATGATTGAAGTGGTATGAGGGTTTTTTACAATTGTTGGACTTAATCAATCAAAATTATAAGGAGCATTTAACAGCAAAATTGTTGTTCAGGGTCTGTCTTTGTTCTGTCCCATGATTTCTGCATTTCCTTAGTGGATCACTAAAACAGTGTTTTAAATATTACTGTTTAAAGTACGTATGCTGTGTAAAAACAACACTATAAGCTTTTAAACCCGCGTCTATTAGGGTTGAAATGGTTAACAGTTTTAAAGCCAGTAAGCATTTATAGCTTAAAAGTTTGTTTAAAACACATATTGATATTAGGATTAGCATTTTCATCAGTCAGTACATTATATAATGAATATATATATATATAATATATATTATATATATTCTATATATATATATATATATATATGATATATTTAAAGAGATTTAAGCAAGAAATAATTAATTACATCTTTAATGAATAAAATGTACAGAGTTTGTAATGGCATGCAAAACTCAAATGGCAGAGAGGCATTAATAAGTCGTGAGGACCTTGGGGGGGGCGCATGACCCCACCATAATATTTAAAATTTACATTGTTGGATCGGACTGGAGTAGGACGGGACGAGACAGGACGGGAAGGGCCAAGACAAACACATAGGGGAAAACAAGACGAGAACATTTGTCAGAGATTGTTTTTAACAAGTAGAGGCAAGGGAGCATGAAATCCATTGTGACGCCGTCTTGGATGAGAATGAGATGCAAGGAAGGAGGGGTATTGCGTAGAGAATAAATAACATGAATTTTATGGGAAGATTTGATTACATCACAAACGATTTTACGTAATTAAGACCTAATTTGAATATTTAGTATCCGCTCAATTTATAGGTTTAGTTTTAAAGCATAATGGTTTTCGAGTTTTATGATGGCTATTACTTAATGAATTCCAAATTTTGGGACCTGAATATTAACTGAATAATTAATTAGGTTTAGTGAGTGTTTTGTTGTAATGTATTTGTTCGCTTGTCTGGTGGTTTGATCGTTGTATATCACTATGTTTCGAGAAAATAATTGAAAATGAGTTTGGGAGGGTGGTTTGTTTTGAGTTGTAACGAAACATGAAAATCGCTGTTTGTCGTTGTTTTTAAATCATACAATGTGAGTTGTTTTAAGGGATTTGTGGAAAATGATTTAGTGTGAGTGTTGTATTCGGTGTTTATATGAGTGCGTATAGGTCGCTTTTTGGAGTTTGAATTATATTGTCCAATTATTCGGAAATGTGGATAAGTCCATGGACAGTGATTTTTATCAAGTGTTAAGTCTGTATTGCCCAAGCTAATTACTTATATCTATGTATAGGGTCGTTAAACAGCTTAAAACAGACAAAAATACTGTGTAGGGTATGTTCTGTAGTGCGGTCGGTGGAAACTATTGTTTAGTTTGCATTTGTAATTCCGTGTTCACGCATCATATTCCAACCTTTGAATACAAGTGCCCCCCCCCCCCGGCGCACCTCCTAACTTCTTAGGCCTATTACAAATATCAACCAAAATTTTTACGGTTGCATCATACAGACTAGATTTTCTTGTCCAATTACAGTATTTTTCCTGTAAATAAATTCTTAAGTACTGGTAAAAATTGAAAATCCATAATAAGGCACATAAAGGGATATTCGGGGCAAATTTCATAAAAGCTCAGTTTAACATTTAGCTATTTTATAGGCCTGGAAAAATGGGACATAAAATTTACCGATTGTGGAGGTATTTCCTTTATTTGCTGTATCTCATTTTTCAAAGCGTAATTACAGTATTTTACTGAAACATTACAACTATTTTACAGTGGGAGTTGTAAAAATGTGATTGACTGTGTTTAGGATCCGAGGGAAGGAAGAGGAAAACAGCCCACTTAAGGTTCAATGCCTCCAATGCAGGAATTAAGGGCTTATGCACTATGATTGTATTACCCATTATGTATACCCTTATTCAACACCCACAAACTGCACATACCCTTGAAAAACGCACAATCCGTCCATACCGCCATTGTTTACAGATTTTTATATTATAAAACACTTATGTCCACTTGGAAATGCCCTTTACACAACATAATGTTTCATTAAAATTTCCGTATAAAATGCAAAAGAAAAAAAGAAATATCAAGGATAAAAATATCGTCACGCAATCTTTTGAGAGCAGTGTGGCGCGGTATAAAGGCAGGACTCATGATCAAAAACCAGTGTTAATTGAAAGGGAACATTCTTCAAAAAAGTAAACATTTTTGATAAAATATGAAATTAATGGTATGCAGTTTCTTTACATATCAGTTAAACCGCCCTTCCAAGTTTCCTGCGTGATATTTTTAAACAATTGTTCAACTTTAAACCCACCACCGCATTGGCATAAATGAACGTGTTTAATATTTGGGGCAAAAAAGCGAGATTATTACAACATTTTGCTTATTAGTTTTATATTGAATAGCCTTTTCATTTTTTGTTTGTGAAATAATGCCTTAAAGGTTAGCAGCGATTTGCTAATCGAACCACGAAAAAATCATCAAAATTCATATTTTATATTTTGTATGGTATGGTTATAGCAAAAAACCTGCAAGTGGTTGGCTTGAATTTGTGTATTTATAAAGACAAGGCAGGACTTTTTATCCGATTCTGTAAATATGTTATACGTGCGTATCAACAAATTCCAAATTGTTGATCAAAAAAGGGCCTTTCCGTGAAGATCACAGATTTCGAGCATGATATGTGAAATTGATCAAACAGTTTGACCTCAAACACAAACCAATTATTGATCTTTGTTCAGTCTGTACTGGTGTAAACTAAAATCAGTGTTAGTGCAGATTTGAGACGCCGTCGATGTAGGTTACTCGCGGGAGACGGTATGGACCAATTTCCTAAATACTTCATTTTTTCACTATTTGTGTGGTTTGTTTCTACATTAAAGCAGTTATATGGAAGTACACAATTATCCCTGATTTATAAGTTAAAAACATGCATTCTTATTTTTTTTCGATTCTCTCGCATTATCGCTGCTAATCCCTTAAGTATTTTTTGTTGGAACTTCAATTTTCAAAAAAATATGTGAAAAATTACAAAATAGGAAATAGGAGCAATAATTGACAAATAATGAAAATTGAATTTGGTATGTCACACACGTGACCAAAGACAAGAAGATTTATATAGAAAAAACATGTCTCAATAGTGTGTCATATTTTCAGTCAAAAGCCAGTTGAGTGTACCTTCATACACAAAATAAATGTTTAGGATTCTCTTCCATTACTGTCACCACACGTGGACGGCCATCGCATTTCGTATTTGAATGACCTAAATTTCTCATCATATTGAAGAATATAGCAGGGTTAAATTTTTATTAATATTCATATGAATTATGATCAGGTTTCAACAAGAAACCAACAATTAATTTTAATAAAAGACCGATTAACCCGATTTCCATGTGTCTTTGAAATTTGGGTGAAGTTGCCAAATTTAGTAGACTTGCCACTATTTTAACACAGGAATCTGCATACTAGGAGTAGCAGCTCTTTACAGGTTATTACTGCTGACATTGTGATAAAGTGTTTAAAATAGTGAGAATATAGAAATACACAAGATTTTTATACAAACTTAATTTTTGGGGCACATTAACAATGGTCACCACTTTTGTGTTAATAAGTTAATGAGATGTCACACACGTAACCCAATGTCCCAACATGTGGACAGTCTTAGTGATAGAAATTTGTTAATTACCAATTAAGGTTGCTTTTAATTTACTACCAACATTTCAGTAATGGCAAGTACCAATGTCTTTATGAAATAAAATATAAGAATGTGAGCACTTAAATAATTACAGAATTTTACAGTTGAATTTTGAATTCAAAAACCCCTTTTTGTCTGACGGCCAAACGTGCCGAACTTTATTGCCCCTCAGACAAAATACCAATCTGGCGAAAGTGGAAGCATTATTTTTTTCAGGTTGGGGACTAAAGGTTATTCATTATATCAAAAGTTTAACAGATTGGTTATGTGGCAAAAACAGCATTGGGTTGAAAATCAAATTTACCCTTTAGTCCACAAACGTGACCGAAGAATAGTGTTCGAGCCCCCGCCTGCAGTCCAACGTGTTTGTGTCCCTGGGGCAAGATTATAATTCTCAATTCGTCTTCGGTTGCTACCATAAAGCGTTCTGTTGTTTAGAGAAAATCGATCCTGTTCCATAAAGGACGCAGCCCGTAAACGTTATTTCATTTGTAAACTTAATGACATATTTTGGAAGTTTTATATAGTGGCTATATTGTAAAATCAACATTTGTTCCTTATTAAAATGTTAAATTCGAACACTTTGCTAAATGAAACAAGACCGAGGAATCTCGGAAGCTGCGAATGAACCAATAGCATGTGAGTTTGTGGGAGTCAAAATTAAATTGGTAGGAACCCAAATTGGGGCAATTTTCGTAGATTTTGCTCATAACATCCAAGCAAAACATCATTTAGCCCTAAGATTTAAAAAAAAGTAGTAAAATGTCGGCCGGAGCAAGCTCGTGCGCGGGATGTGCCCATCTCTCTTTCCTTAGCGTTTGGGCCAGACTCCTCCGTATTATTTTTTGCTGTGGGGGGTTCGCCACTCCTCCCGCACAGCGAGTCTGTTACTTTCAAGCATTGAATAATGCTGTTACCCATTTATACACCTGGGTGGAGAGGAGTAATTGAGGTAAAGCGCCTTACTCAAGGGCACAACACTTTGGCGGCAGTGGGACTAGACCCACAACCGTTGGATTGGGGGGCGAATGCTCAATCCACTTGGACCCCAACCAGTCCCTCATATTTTACTTTACCCGTCCTAGATTGAATAGCATAATGAAAAAATCACTTTCGTAAAAATTACTACAATACACCAAAATTGTACACAAGGAAAGAGGAACATCACAAGCAATAAGTCTGTATCCCTTTGGTATCAAAAGTTAGATTCCACTGGGATTTTTATACAAAAACACTGGTAACGAGGAGAACACTATGTGTAAAATTACTATAATACACCTACATCTTGAAAACAAGCATGCTGCTGCCTGGGAGGCCTTGAGGGAGCTGACCGATAAGAAGGCCACCCCACCTATAAGAATCAAAGGTGAAACAACTGAAGAGCGCCTTGGCACGTGGTTTCAGCACTTTAGTTCTCTACTTGGCAAGCCAGTTTAGAATAACACTAACCTTGATGAACCTTTCTTCAACCACAAGATAGCAGACCCCCTTCCTATCCAGACTGGACCTTTCACTATAGAGGAGCTTAGAATCTGCCTGAAGAAACTGAACAACACCAAGACACCTGGTCCCGACAACATTCTGCAGTAATCTGGAAGAATCCACTATTCCATGATCAGCTGTTAGAATTTTGTAACAACACCTACATGTGAAACAAACCAGCTGCCGTTTCAACATTCAGTATCAATTCCTCTACCATAGAGAGGTAACCTCCAACAACCCCAAAACTACAGAGAAATCACACTGTCACCACTGGCCTCTAAGATTACAACTCCATGCTGCTCAACATAATCACTCCCCACATAGATCCCATCTCAGACGGAACCAGAACGTTTTTCGCAAAGGCAGATCAACACTACCTCAGATACTTGCCCTCAGAAGGATCATAGAAGAGTTGAGAATTTCCAAGAAAAAGCTCAATTGTGTTTTGTAGATTTTTCCAAGGCTTTTGACAGTGGTAAAAGGGATGTAACGTCTTCATATTCTCGCCACTACGGTGTCCCCATATGAGACTGTCAATGCCTTGTCCATCATGTAATGATAACCCTATAGCTTGTGCAGACCATGGATGTGGGCCGACAAAGGAGTTCCTAACAACTACGGAATCCTTCAAGGAGATACTTCTTGCTCCCTATCTCTTTGTAGTCGGGGTTGATTACATCCTCAAGACAGAGTCTTGACATCAAGGACGACAAAGGACTCACCATCAACCCAAAGTCGTTCTAGACGCCACCAAGTCAGTATCTCCAGACCTTGACACGCAGATCTAGCTCTAACAGCTGATCTGATATCTGGTGCACAAGATCTACTCACTTGAGAATGCTGCAGAACAAAGTTGGCCTGCATCTAAATGCCCCAAGACTGAATAATGACTGTCATTGGAGGAAAATGATCATCAACCTATCTGCACAACAGATGGTAGCAACCTCAAAGAGGTCAAGGACTCATTTCTAGGGTTCCTATGGTTACCGGACAGCAAGAAAGTCTTCTGTCACGCAAAGGACAAGCTTGGAATGGCCTGCAATAAACTACACCCAAACTTATGGCATTGCATCTGGTACTCCACTCACCAAGCAAGAATTCTTTAGAGCCTGTGTAGAGAGATCCTGTTATATGGATCAGAGACCTGTACCATGAAGAAAGAGCTACAGGATAACTGGCTGGCACCTACCCCAAGCTTCTTATGCGAGTACACCCGACATCCTGCTTGGCGTGAAGCACAAGACCAAAGCACAGATATATGGAGATATCCCGTCCAATTTCATCTTCTGTGTGCCGCAACGCCGTGCACGATTTTCCGGTCAACTGTCATCGTGGCGATTGAATCAAGTAGTCTCGGACTCACATGTTGAAGTACGTGCCAACACAGGGGTCGTGCCCCTTTAACTACCTTGATGGTGATTGCTCGCGACATCCAGCAGGATCCATCGGCATCCCCAACTTAATGACAAACAGGACATTTGGCGCTACATGGCTGACACATCTCGGCTGCGGCCGTTAGATAAAAGATATATACTCCCCGCCTAAAAAATCCGAACGATTTTGAAATGGCCATCAACGTGCTCAAACGTTGCTTTCAAATGAACGCGCCCAAGCCAGCGGGATAAATCTCTCAACTTCCACATCATGCTTCGTTATCATGCATTACGGACACAGGTAAATAAGAAACACATTACGCGAAACACGCTCCTGGCATTTATTATTGTAATTCACCTACATACCTACATACCTTTTTAATACAGTATTTATATCGTTCGGATTTTTTAGTCTGGGGATATATGATAGATAATCAAACCAAAATTGTACACAAGAAAAGACGAACAGAAAATACAGAGTAATATATTCCGTATCGCGAGCTCACACGTGCAAACGATTCCCAGAGCGCCTTTTACAAAGTAGGCATATAAACTATCAAGACCACGGATGTTGTTAGGTACTCATTTCAAAGGCGAGCCTCAGCAATAGCAAAGGCACGATCACCCGCTTTTATTGGAACGAGGAATACCAAAGGAATTGAAAATCTGAGCGAAGTCTGTAAGTGGACTTATGAGTATGAGGCTGAAAAGATGAAGACAGGAATCGGAAGATTGAATGCACAGCTTTAAAAGTCTGAGGAGTATTTTGAAATGTATCCTTATTGATTGGTAACCAATGGAAGATCAAGAAGCGGGGCGACCATGATGCGCACTGGGTGCTTGAAAATGCGGCGAGCTGATTTATTGCTGAAGAACGAAGGACGGTTTATATTTCTTAACAATACCATGAATGGGAGAGTTGCAATAAATCTAAATCTTATAAAAGAGAGTGCGGACAATGTTGGGACACGTCTAAGTATCCAGATATCTACGGATACGATTAGATTATTACAGCTGCTAGTGATAGAACGAGACAAATTGGCGATGTGGTTAGCCATAGTAGGATGTCAAAAATAACACCTAGATTGAAGGGGATTTCATGCTTCACCAAGATGAAGAGTAAAGTGTGTAGCGAATTCTAATGGTGAGGAGAGAAAGCGACAAAAAAATCAGTTTGGCTTCATTAGTTTCTATCTTTTTAAGCATTCCAAGACGAAGATCAATCAACATTGGGATAATTTAAAATGAAAGCACAAATAGCATCCCCATGACAGTTCGGATCAAATATGGTGTAGATATGAATATCTCAGCATAAGGTGGTAGTTGATATGATCGTGATATAAAATAGTGCCGACCGAATTGCTTGTTGCCGATTGGTGTCGCCGAATTGGTTTGTTGCCGAATTGACCTGTCACCAAGTGCCACATACGTAAAACTAACCGCATGAAAAAGAACTTTGTCGTCGATTTCGCTTGGCGACCTCGCTTATAAAATGCTCCTTAGACATCCAAGACATGTACGGTCATTGGTTTTGTTCAGAAAGTTGGACCGTGCTAGATAAAATAGATCAATTTCCAATAATGGCGGTATGGGAATTGCTATGATGAGTGTGATGTTTTTATCACAGTCATATTGCACAATTCTAATATTTTGTATTAAATAACCGCGGGTATTAATTATGAACGTTGACCTTGAAGATTGGGGTCGAAAACAGGTCCACCAATCGCTATTTTTTGTTGGAATCAGCGAAATTAAAGTGTTCGTGCCGATTGGAAATAAAAATACCGAGGACAGCTTGTAAACCTGAGCATCAATGAATACATCAATTTAATTATACCGTAACGACGACCGAACACACTAAAAGAGTTTCTGGACGATTTGTAGGAGCTGCTCGTACAGCTCAAATCAAAATTGGTTCTACAAAAAGTACAAACTCATTGAAGTTTGAAGACCTTCATTTTATAGAATTGGACCTGAGAAAAAGTCATTGAAGTTGTCGATTTGAGTGAGTTATCGAGCATCTTACAGTTTGACATTCCCCATGGAGATAGCTAGAAATTATGATGAATATAAGCCAAATATGCAGTAAAAACTACTCTTTGCAAAACAGTTTTGTTACATATTTCCCGTCGCTCTGGCAAATGGCAAAGGTTAAACCTAGGGAATCCCTGCTAAATATACCTCTTGGGTAGAAGTTTTCATATAGGCCCTAAAGCAATAAACACACCCATTATGCCCCACTTTCAAAATTTTGAGCAAAATCCTTCCATGTCTGGCCCGGAAAGGAGTTCATCGAGGCCAACCAACCAGCCGTTACAGGCCGGAAGCTTCAGCAACACCACAATCTTAAGTTCTAGCGCCACTTTCAGGTAAATAATAAGGAAGTGTACGCTTGGACTTTTGGAAATGTCTACATGCCGCGGCCCGGCTACGTGAATGCCGTGGCCGGCTACGTGACTTTTCACACAAGAGTTTGGTTCATAATCTAATTATGAACGCTAACATCCCCGTTGTCTTTTTAACTTACTGTAGTTTCATCATGCCCAGTCGGAGGACACAAGCTGATGGCAGTCTGGAACATGCGCCCTTATCATGGCAGACATCATCGGATGTCAAGTCAGATGGCATCTCTGTGCTTCAACTGAATGTGGAAGGACTCACTAGGGCAATGATCAACATCATTGAACATCTTACACAAACGCACTAAGTCACTGCGATTCTCCTCCTCCAAGAGACACACGCAACTGACAGTTCCATCCTGAAAAATTTGCGGCTATACTCTAGCTGCACACTGAGAGCACTACCCATGGGATTGCCACCTTTATCAGAAATACAGCTCAATGGAAACATATTGCAACCTCACCTGCATATTCCACTAACTCCCGGCTTCAAGCAGATTCTTTACTTACTTATGCACTATAAGTGCATCTACGCTGGGGACTTCAACAGTCATAGCATTACATGGGCTACAGCTATACCAACCCTGACTGATCTTCCCTAGAGGACTGGGCTTCCAAATCTGGCGTACAACTTTTGTACGACCCCAAGCAAACAGACAGTTTCTACTCTGGATAGTGGAACACCTGATCCTGACGTGGCATTTTGTAAATATGGACGCCATTTCTGTTCACCTAACTGTTCTCGACTGCCTTCCGGAGTCTCAACATAATGTTATATTAGCCTCCATTTTGTGATTAAAAATGTTATTTTATTTCTCAATTTTACTTGAGAAAAGATTTTTACCGCGGCGAAATTCTGAATTTTACCGCGGTAAAATTCAGAAATCGCAGCGTGGCAAAATTAATTTCACCGCGGTGAAATTCTGAATTTCAGCTCGGTAAAATTAATTTTCAAGCTTTGAGCATGTCTTTCTATTGGTTATATTGTACAATCTAGTATTTGATTTGCTGGAAATTTCAGCGCGGAGAAATTAAAGACACTATCAGTGATTGCTAAATCAGCCAAATCGAAAAAAAATCATCAAAAATCAGATTTGGCAATGTATGCTAACAAGTGCAGGTATCTAAAACATACCCTGCAAATGATAAGACCAGAAGCAACCTTAATAAGGACAGGAATCGGAGATTTTAGTCATACTGTTCCGACGGACACTTACTACAACACGTAATGAATGGGATCGTATCTTGGAACACTGCCGTTTTCTCCTTTTGTCCAATTCTACAGCTGGAAAAGGTAACTTATGAGAATTCTACAGACTTATCCTTCACTTTGAAGCTATTCCGGAAAATTTCAACTATTTTTCAAATCATTGATAGTGTGGCTTAATTTCACCGCGGTGAAATTAAAAGCAGCGCGGCAAAATTGTGTACGTTATGATTCGGATAGCCAGGTCAATTTCAGCGCGGTGAAATTCAGAATTTCACCACGCCGAAATTCGTAAATTTGCCTCGCTGAAATTGAGTAATTCAACGCGACGAAATTCTGAATTTTGCCTCGGCGAAATTTAAATTTTTAGCTTGGCTTTTGATTGGGTCCAGGCGACAAGGAACTATTTTGATTCGTCAAGAATTTCAGCGCGGTGAAATTAATTTCGGCGTGGAGAAAATAATTTAAGCGCGGCGAAATTGAGTTAGCTATGACTCAAATGGCCAATTATACATATGGCCTCAACAGGGATGTTTTCATCGTGAGCAGGTATCTTATGCTTACCAGCCGGATGTGGGGGCGCACATTGCACCCAATCAAACAACAAGTGTTCCTGTACTAATTCGCAGGGGTTGTATGTTACACCCTCTCAAGGAGCTTCGTTAAAGGTTAACTCAGAGATTTCCCGATGAAGGCACACTAAATATTCAATTAAATTGTGTTTTTTGCATGTACATAATGCTTGTCCATATACTAATCATTGTGTGAAATAATTAAGCTTCATATATAAAATTCCGGAATTTTTGTTATACACGGTATCCTGGCACTGTTATACTGTGCACAAATGTTTACTGCATGAAAACGAAAAATCCGATTCATCTCTAACTTTGGAATTGAACATTTTAGTTACTATCTTTAGTTCTAGATGACTATTTTTAATTTCTACTTAAAATAATTATTTCGAAATCTCTGAGTCACAAAAACAGCTTACCACATCAAACTCGGGGATCGCACGTTGCCCCCTCTCCAGTGTCGGGTCCGAAATCGGTAGGCGGGGCACGCGGAGGAGTTGAATGCTGCGTTTAATCCCAGGTAAAAAAAAATCTCGGTCATTCCGAAAAAAAATACCACTTTTAGCCTGGTTGCTAAGGAAATAAGGGGTGAAACACATGACATTCATCCTTTTCACATGGGTAACTTCATGACTAGGTTACTTCAATTAAAAAACAGAGGCAGAACCAGAGGCCTAACCAGGGGTCCGTTCCCGGAAACTATGATCGTAAAAATTTCCTTTACGCAGGGCTTAAGATTTTGGTTACGACCATTGTAGTAGCCGTCCGGAAACAGTGTACTTAAGATGGGCGTAAGTGCATTTTGCCAGTAAAACTACGGACAATCTTACGTTAACATAAAATAAGCCGATTTTAAAGGGTCATTCATCATGAGTGAGATAGATAAAGGGCTCTGTCGGGTGGTTAAAAGGTGGACACGTTTGCGAATATTAGCATTTGCCTATTTTCATCAGGTATGAATGATTTGTTATTGTGTGGTATCACTATAGAACTTTAACAAGTATTAAAACACTCGGGACAGGGTTCGCTTGATTGTGGTGAACTTGTTCTGATTCGTTCATTTTTTGTTGCGCGTGTGTGTAAACTCTTATATTTTTTGTTTGCTCCGTGTAGCTCCTGTGCTTCACTTGTTTTTCATCACGGTTTTTATAATTAATTAGTTCAGTACATAATGTTTAATTATAGTTAACTATTTCAGTTAGTTATCTCTTGCGAGTGAGAGCTGTGTATTTTCATTCGGTGGACCAATTTAGATGTAATTACATACCATATTTTGTTATTTCTTTTTCTTTTAAATCTGAATTTGGAAAGGTCCTTTTATTATAAATAGAATATAATTAAAAAACTCATATCGTGTTAAAATGTTACAGGCAGCTACCATATAACTTACAGGTAAATGTATATTTTAAATTAATGACTGCAGATTGGCAATAATACTAACTTGCTTGGACATGCACGTATTGTAATTTTTTTCTCAATTAATATAACATAGGCCTATATAACGAGATGTTCCATGTAGGTGAAATCCCGGCCATTACAGATTTGGTTCTTGAAATATGGATATTTTTTTCTGTCACCTTGATTTTTTGTATCTAAATTTTCAGATTAAAGGATTTGTCTTGAGCCAATGGAAAAAATATACTGTTAGAGGGTCAAATTGGTCATAGATAAAACATACATAAAAAATATTTTATTGTTTTCTTTTTTTTTTTTTTTTTTTACTTTTTATACTTTTTCTGGCTGTAAACCTGATGCTACAGGCTGCTACCCAACCCTTACTCTAACAGCTTATATTCATCATTTATGTCGGATTGCTGATCCCATTTTCAAAACAAGTAGACGCTTGATTGACATATCGCGTGATATTTGGATATCTTCAAAAGGACACAATAAAAAGGTATGGCCTAGGTTTTCATCTGCATTTTCATTCGATAACATGACTAATATAGTTGTGTGTCAATAATATTCATGAACAAGAGCAGTTATTCTGTAGACGGTTTAATTTAAGCAGTTTGAAACATTTTTAGCAACCAACACCTCACAATAAATATGTTTACTTTTCTTTACAATGTCACTGCAGGTCGGTAAGCTATAGGTAATAATTTATTACTAACGAGAACTTCTCTCAATACTCTTAAATAGGCCAGTGCCTTTAAGCTTACATAATAACGATGTCGGGTGACGTGTTCATCCTAGGCCCACAGTACAGAAACAACACGTACTATTCCTTCACTTAAGTAATGGAAAATAACCTAAATTTGGAATATAAATTTTCACAATTAGACATGCTGTACTTATTAATTACTTCCTAATCAACTTGGGTTAAGGGGATCACTCAACTTTGGAACTAAGTAGTAACGGTGATGTTCTGAAAACTCGGAGGTTCTTTGGGGAGAACACGCCCTAAAAATACAAGTTGCAATACACAATAAGAGCAGGCATATTTTTATTAAAAAACGATAAACTATTTTGAAAGTGTGAGAGAAAATTCGACTGGAGCTTATAGGCTAGATAATTTCTTTCAAATTTGAAAATCGGTCATTGGGTGACATGAGCAAAACAAATAAAAAAAAAAAACATACCCACAAAAGGCACAGCATACACACGCATACACCCACGCACATGACACCCCACACACAGCCCCAAAACCAAACACAGAGTGACCCATGGGTTCACGAACATGTCAAGATGGTTGAATAGTTCTCCTTACAATCATTTACCAGGCCTCACATTCCATTTCCAAATAAAATCGCCAATACTAGCTTCTCAATAATGTCCATGATCTTCATACTTGTACGATATGGCAAGGCTACGTCAACTCTGAGTTAGACCGTAGAAATGCGTAAACTTACGAAATCCTGCGACTAAATTAAGTTTCAGGAAACGCTTGGATGAACAGTCGTTGACAAACGTACGTGCAGTTAAAGGACAGACGTTAGATTTTTCGTAAGTTTTGAAGAAAATAGTAAGTGCATAAGTTTCATGGGGTAACAACGCAGAAATTCGTAAGTGTGAACTTACGCAAAAGTTGCGGATTAGAAAGAGGCTACGACTGTCGTAAGACCACTTTCGGGAACGGACACCAGGTCCAGTACTAGAATCTCTGGGCATGAATTAGAAAAAGGGTAAAGTACAACCTTGATCAACCAGTTCAAAGACTGGTTCACCCATAATTCATGGTTTAGAATTTTCATTCCGTGACCAAGGACTCCACATGTCAATCACAACATCGGTGACAGTGTGGGAGATAGTACGTTTGGAATATTTTTTACCTTTTGCCCTATTGTGATCAAATTAATGACATTACTGAGTGCGTTGGGAACTTGTTTTGGCCGATGCAAAATTAATATGCTCGAACTAGATTCCGTGCTGAAGTGTCATTGCCGATGCTTAAATGCTTACTACTAATTTTGTTGGCTAAAGTTTTAAGTGGGCCGATCGAAGATACGTCTAGGCAAAATATCGTTTTTCTGTGTTGTAAAGCGATAATGGCAAATTTTTTGGAAGAGCGTTCCCCAATTTTCAAAAGTTGATATTTTGGAACAGTTACGTTGGTGTAATTGTCTAGGAAACTTACCTGCGAACGAGAATGCTAAGAACTGCGTATATGTCATAAAATAAGCGATTTGTAATAGACATGGGTTCCCGGATTGGACTTCTTAACGGCAGAGCGGGAAATGCTTCGTTTATGTCCGTCCTGATGACTAGTGCCACCTCGAGAAGATAACATCTAACTTGGGGGACTTTCCTGAACCACTAAAACAACTATGGTGAGGTCGACACGTATATGTCGCTATTTCCCGGCTAATTCACATTGGAAGGCCATTTCAGCAGCCGTTTGAATTATTATCGGGATTCACGATAAGAATATTCTAATACAAAATTCCTTGGTTTGTGCAACACAGATTTTCGAGCTTAAACATTCACAGGTATCATTTACAAGACAGTTACCCATGCAACCTGTAAGGTAAAAATCTCAATTTTTTTGAGAAATGGGGGCGCGCTCTTCTAAAAAAAATGTGCTAAAGTTGCTTTAAACGGCCAGATTGTGTTTACTCGCTAAAACACATTTTTACGGGTGTTTTCGTAAGATACCCACTCATTCTGTACCCACTTTGAATCCGGACAAACCTTAACGACATAACACACCAAGTTTTATTTTGAATTTTTTTTCACCACTTCACTTAATTTTAAAGCAATTATAGTCACATTAAACATTTGCCAAACCTGCTCATTCAGGCCAGGCTTTTTTTTTTATTGTTAATTGTTGTATCATGTGGAATACTATACACTGTGTACTGACATGAGCCTCCTCTTGTACAGTACAGTACCAATGCATATGGGATTGGTTTTCAAAACTTCTCCTGCTTTTCCACTGAGAGATTTATGTGTATGGTTAACCGGTATAATTTGGTTCAAACTCAAATTGTGTTAAGCAGTTAAGCGTAAAGTTTTGAGAGAGCAATACGTTGCAAGACACCATCAGATCCTGCTGCATTGTTAATAAGGTTGTGGCAGGAGATATGGTCCGCCGGTTTCACAGTTTTTCCGCAACAAAAAGGGGCGGATCCAGGATTGAAAAACATCAAAATTTACCGGGGGCTTGAAAGGCTTGTAACGACCATGGTTGGTGAACAATAGGGCATCGATTCAGTTGACTCTTATGCAAATTAGTTTTCACCGCTTTATTACCGTGTCGTCTATGGAAGCCGGATGTGGTTCCTGCTGCCGACCTATTCCTGTTACACCGGGATACCAGTGAGCTCAGGCTCGGGCTTGTATTCATACTTTTACAGATTACTGGTGTATGGTACGGTAATTTGTTTCAAATATTACAAATCCCGTGTGTGTTAAGCAGTTTAAAACGTGAGTTTTGAGAGAGAGACTTAGTGCTAGACACAGAAGAAAATCCGTGGTATATTGTTACATGGATACCGTGCTGGTATTTTTACCGGGGAAGGAATAATTTATGCATTATATCTCACGTTAATTGCAACTATTTGCTAGCGTTTTCTCGATTTTATTGGGTACTGCCG
>JAMKCH010042037.1:0-118334 GCA_023653785.1 Ophioderma brevispina
AAAAACTACGGTATTTTACGTGGACATACGAGTTTACAGGATTATCTAAAAGTAGTGTATAAGTGTTATTTAATGATAACATTCAACATCATGTTATTTAAATTAGCTAAGGTTTTATTTCAATACACTACTGCTTGTGACCCATAAATGTTCCTTGCTTTGTACCTGGACTTCCACTTGTTCGAGCTTGCCCGTCTGTGAAGGGTGTTTGTCGATGAGATTTTGAAGAGCCTATCTAAATTTACAAGTAAGTGTAACACTAATTTCAGGAACTCATAGGATTTTGCTCTTAAATTATTTCCCCTAATGTTAATTGTTTATTCGCCCTTGTAGGTGATGGTGGAATGTCTCTTCTCAACGATAATAAGAAAATACCAATTGGATTAATAAGACGTAAACATTACAAGTAAAACCAATATTTCTCACTCTCCAATAGTTCGCCTTCTTTGAGTTGCTTGAGCTCCTTAACTATGATGTGATTAAACAGCATATTGTTTTTGTTTATTATTCCATCGAGTAGTTGAAGGTGATATTTTGTATATGCATTGTATATTACCCAAGGTGAATAGTTATGTAAAGACTGACGGGTGTCGAATACATTTTGCACAAAATAGATAAACTATGAATACATAGTACATTTACCCCCACAAAACAACATGATAATTGAGCACCAGATTGGAGGGCAAAGGACAAGAACCCTTACCGATGACCTTCTTCTACGGCGGTCGTTAAGTATTTCCCACGGTGTAGTCTGTGGCACAGACTGCGAAAAATAACATCTAACTTGGCTTGCGCAAGAGAGTAACGTATCAAATTGTCATAGCGAATGTGTGTAAATGAAACTAAATCTCAAATATCTCCGGAAAATGAAGGGGTTCTATGGAGGTGTTTGCATGAGAGGGTCCGTACTATTTTGTTTTGAATATGTATCGTAATTGGGTATGAACCTATAGAAAAACTATCGAGAAAGTTGAACGTTTTTGTCGGGGGTACTTCGGTGCGCGCAGACACGGAAAGTGAACACGCAATCGCTATGGGCGCATCCATTTTTCCTACATATGCCTTTCGATATTTTTCCAGTCTTGAGAATTTTCAAACACTGGTTCAATTTACGCCAACTTTTTTTTTTCAATTTTAGAAAAGTGATTACGGTACTACCGGACCGCGTAACCATCTTCATTTAAATGCAGTTAAGGTCCATTTCGTGATTCCAGCATATTTCTGTTTTATTCACTATTCACTAGATATCATTGAGAAAAGCTTATTCACAATTTTTGAGTTGATCCCGATCTTGCGGTTTCGTGTTATGAGCAATTGCTGGTTTCACCACGGTCCCATAGGCCACTGTGCACAAACAAACTTCTTCAAAAAAGATACAAAAAATACAAAATTGCGAATTTCTTACAGATACGACCGAATTTGCACGTAAGATTACGTACCACGTGGTTACTAAGGCTAACGGTCAATGATATAAAATCTCGACTTCTTTGAGGTAAGTTGGGGGACGAGGTTGTGGATCACGAAATGCCCCTTTAATTTAATATAAGATGGCATCCTCCCCAAATATGCACTTGTAAAAACACATTGAACATTCATTTATTTATTTATGTCTATTTATGTTTTGTTTTGTTAAAACAAACTTTTTTATTTAGTGACTCTTTAAACGAGGGTCAAGTAGCAAGGTCCGTAGCAGTCCTGGTGTATCCCTTACTCCCCTATATGAATATGACTACCAACCTGCCCATCACCGTAAAAAAAAGAGAGGTAGCGTTATTTGTCTTGTTAGATCTAGGAGCATATCCACCTAACCAAGACAGCGGTCCGCTCCGTGATTTAAATGTATTAACGAACATAATGCAAAAAAAAATTTTTCAGACATAATGAAAGGACCCTTACTAATCACTTCCACAAGTTTGAAAACAATTTGGATTTTACATTCTGTAAAACCAGTAAAACAGGAGAAGTTCCAGAGGGGGAGGTTGCATTTCGTGGCAATTTCTGGAAAAAGGATGCTGAATACTGCAGCATTGACCAAACTTGAAAAGCATGCTGTCATCAGCTCACAGACTTGCTATTGTATCTGTTCTAATCCCGGCTATCCATCTCTTCACTTGCCAGATCAATATCTTACTACCTAAAGTACAATGCCTAAATCCTGGTCTTAAGGCTTGTGAATTGTGTCACAAACATGCTAGATACACTGGTAAATTCCTGTCAGTGATGGTCAACACCTTGGTTTTCTGTTCCAGAAATTTGCCACTAACTTCCCACCTTCCCTTGGAAATTAGCCGATGGATTTCAAAATTCACTTTGTCAATATCACGTCTGAAACCAATCAACCTATCTGACAGGCCTGCTACCAAATACGTTAAAAGCTTAATAAGCTACTTAAAACGTGATTCCATATACTTCACTAATTGACAACACAGACCGGGATTAAAAAAAATCGAAAAACAATTGACTTGATCTTGGTAAACAGTCCACCGAGACAATAATGAAAGGATTTCCACACTACTGTCTTTTCCCAATTAACTTCTAAGATGTCCGCGTTTTAATATTTCCAAAAATATTGTATTCATCGTTGGACCCAATTGCACCTATTCACGAATTAAAGGCGCGTCAAAGCTTGTTACCAAAAATCATTGATTGGTAGATCTTGGCTCTAGGTTCAGGTGTTTGCGTGTTCATTAATGCACGGGAATATGAATTTATCGTTGAAATACTGATACTTTTACTAGAGGTCCTGTTTGTTTTAATAGAATCAAACAGCTCTTCTGTAGTGCCGTACTTTCAAGCTAATGTTGTGTGGAACCTTATTATATCATCTCGTTTATACAATGGATTGGTAAACTGGGCTCCGTTCTTGAAGCCAGCCACTGACGGCCATATTGGCAATCCCAAAAGAGCCCAAGCAGGAGCTTAGGAGCCGGTCATTTACACAAAATGTGTTCCCATTGAAAATATGACTAAGCGACAAAACAGTACAGAATCAAGCCAATTCAGTGAGCTCAATGTATTTGAAGTTGCACGCGTATGGATGGAATGTCTAAAATGGGCAACCAAGATACAACTTCTGTTAAACAAATGTCTCTGGAATGCTATGTGTTGGGTATACGAAGATGTCCACCGGTTGCTTCACTCATCTAATATACAGTTACTGTTGTGTAGCCAATAAGTTGTGTGGAGATCAGTGTTTGTATTGCAAAACAGTCTAGTGTGGTGTGACCACAAAATAATTGCAACAGAAACGATTTTTGGTGTTGCTATACTTAGAAATAATGAGAGAATAACATATAAAAAGTCTAGAAGTATTAGTAGCGGAGAACATGTATTTGCAGGGGGGGCAAGGTTTGTACAGGGGGAAGCGTGGATGTAATTTTAGAGGATGAAAACCATTCCGATTGCTAAATTATATGAAGAAAGAAGCTCAAATGTGTGGGTAATTAAAGGTGCAACGAGAGATTTCACATAACAGGTATCCCTAAAAATATGAAAATTCTGATTTTTGCATCAATGTAAAGCTTTTTATCAAAAATGTCCCCATGTGAAAGGATTAAGCAGAAAAAATTTCTTTGGTACAAAAATTGTGAAATTTCTAATTTCGTATAGGAGCAAATACTAAATTCAGCCTATGTTTTATATTGAAATTAAGCAAATGAAAATTGCCTTTTGTTTTCACTTTCAAGGCATTTCTGTAACCTAAGACAAGGTAAGAAATATATTGGGGGTTTTATCTGTATGAAATCACTGCATATGACACAATATATGGGTGTCCAAAAATCTCTCGTTGCACCTTTAATATACATTGAAGAATTGTAACTTCTACTTCTACCACACCACAACAACTTGGACTGGACTGAAGGCCTACAGATACAACATCACTGTTTTTCCCCATCTGACTCATTAGCGCAGCTGGTAGAGCATCGGACTAGTAAACCGAAGGTCCCAGGTTCAAAAACTGGATGGTCAGTGAATTGTTCACTGACTGTCAATTTATGTTGTTGTAGAAGTTTAAAAATTCTTCATGTTATATAATTAACCACACGTTTGAGCTTCTTTCTTCAATTTGAGACTAGTTTCGTCAAAATCGGAGCAGTCTGAAAGGATAACCCCAGGATGACTTCGAACCGTGGCCTATAATCCTGAAAATAATGACGGTAGATATGGCAACTATATACCTTTTTAATCTCAAGACCAAATGCATTAAGTTGGTGTAGGTTTACAAACTTATACCTCTACCTCATACACTTTGACACCTGTACAAACTTTTTTCCCAATAATTTTTACTTGTTCCCCATTGTTGATTTTTCTAGACTTTTGACACATTATTTTGTGACACTTTAGAAGTTCTTCTAACACAAAAATTGTTTCTGTTTCTGCATTTTTGGGAGGGGGTTTAACTCAAATAGGAATGCAAGCAGAACTTTGGAGCAGTGACGGAGAATTCTGCGTGCTTTCATTGTTCAGAGGGATGGTCTATTCATTCATGAAGAGCGCATCCTCACTGACAAGAAAGCGCGACGAATGCTCCACCAACTGAGCGAGAGGATTCCCGGATCACTGATGCTCATCACGGTTAGCATAGGTTTAGGCAATGATCCTTGGCTCCTCTCGCTAACTTCATCAGGGTTAACCATTGGGCTAGGCTAGTGAAATTTAATATTTACCCACCATTAATTGCAAGAGAATTTAATTTTGTTTTAATCTGCTAGAAAAGGGTCATAGATTGACATCAAAGTCACTAACTGTAAAAAGCATGGAACATGCATAACGAGGGGGGGGGGGGGGTTGTACAGGGGTCACTTGGAGTCTTTGCTTGATCGATATAGGCTGGCAGTATTTTCCAAATTTTGGTAGTGTCTGGGAAAAATGAAAATTTGTACAAGTCCAATCTGGCTGAACATTCCCGATACTTCTGATTGTATACTAGTGCGAATCTGCGTGCTGTACGTCTATCCTGAAGAGTTTTCGAACCAAGCTCTTGTAAAATTTTAGTGACGACTCCGGTCTCCCTACTATAAATTTTCTTACAGAACCTAGCAGCCTGGCCATGGGCCCGTTCTATGAAATTGATGTTTTTCCTCTATATGGGCTCCATGCGCCAATGGCATACTCCAGGTGTGGTCGCACTAAGGCCTGCTAGGCAGTGATCTAGGACAGTTCCAAAGATTTCTTCTCATGAGGCTTAGAATTTTCTGAGTTTTTTGGTTGTATACTGTGTCTGAAGGCTCCAATCGAAATTATTGGAAAGTTTGATGCCTAGGTATGTGGTACTATCTTCAATACTACCTCTTTGGTTCATTTCTTGCAGCAAAGGTTCACCTACCTCATCGGTGAAAACACTCGCAAACGGCTTGTTTAGTACCTCGGCCTTCAGCTTACTGGCACTGATAAATGATTCACGACCAATATTATCGGCCACGGGTATAAAATAAATAATGCCGAATTTGTTCAACAGGATCAAATCCGAATCGTTGTTATTTGCACTGACTTTTTTGCAATACAAACGAGATGAAATCCATGGTTCCATACAAGTTTAACTTGAATGGACGGCATTACAGGAAAACAGACAAGACCTCTATTAAAAAGTATCAGTATTTTCAACGATATTTATATTACCGTGCGTTAATGCACGCGCAAACACCTTAACACATCAGAGCGACTAACACGCTTTTGAAGCGCCCCTAATTCGTGAATGAGTTTGTCATCTATGTTTCAGAGTCAAAAGTCATTATTCACCTGGACCCGGTTTGTTTTCGTTTTCCAATAAAATCAATGGTACCCAACGATCTTGTTGGGTCAAACGATGAATATATTTTTGGAAATAATAAAAACCGGCCTCTATTAATTATATTCTGTGCGTAGAGTTTTCCGTTACGCTATTTCCCCGCACGGTTAATCAAAATTGATTGCGATAAAAACAAACTTGGTGAATTTCTTCCTTGGAACAGTCATAGAATAACATCCAAGTCACCATCGGTAGAAAGAATTGTACTTGAAAAAAAACCGAAGGGGGCAACGTTCATAATTATACAGGGGTCTAAATTTCAAAGCGATTTGTACTCCAACTTGTTTGCTAGGTTCCAAGGATTAGAATCATCTATAGTTTGCGTTATAAATGGACAAAAGTTCAATAGCTTTAAGGCGAAACTGTCCAAGGTTACTCTGGACATGCTGGAGTTGAAATGTAATGAAAATGGTGTCACATTATTACTCTTATCAGGTAATTAAAGCCTTACTGTCTTTCCAATTAACTTTAAGAACAAATCTCGGAAAGACTTCCATATGTACCCCTCGTATATATTTACATGATACAAAATTTATTTTAATTTTGGCCTTGTTTGATCAAAAACGGAATAAACAGCTAAAATAATAACATTTTATGTTGCATGTAAATATATGAGAGGGGGTACATATGGAAGTCTTGCCCAAATCTCGTACCAAGAACGTTTACTGTTACATTCCTTTTATTATGTACTCTTCGTTGGCTGAGTTAAGGAATATCTTAACATGTCCTTCACCAGCAAAAAATCTTCAATAGAATACCTGAGAGCTTAACAACCCGCCTTGATGGCAAGAAGAGTCGGTTATCCTTTCCAAACAACATTTTGATCAGAGCTTTATAGAATCCAACACGAGTGCCAGGAGGTCTGGTAAAATTTATAGTCTGATTTTTTATTCCTGTCAGTAAACGCATATTGTCGATGGTACGAATTCATTTGGAGGTGATGTGTTCAGATAAAAAACTAAAAAGCCGTATTAACCGCTAAAATGATCAACTTTGTTGAACTTAATCAAATCATTTTACATGAACTTTTTGTATCGAATATGTAAAGGCTTCATACAGGATTCAATTGAATAGATTGTCGCCAAGTCTGAGACACGCTATCGATTCATTTGTTTGGATTCAATCAAAGAATGGATAAAGTGTCATGAACGTGGAGACTGGGTGAAGAGGAGGATTATAGGCAGGCCACGTAAATATTGTAGTTTGTTATGAGTGACCAAAACTCTTAAAGGGGCATTTTCGTGATCCACAACCTCGTCCCCTCGACTTACCTAAAAAAAGTTGAGATTATTATATCATCTGAATCGTTGTCCTTAGTAATCCACGTGTACCTAATATTACGTGCAAATTCGATCTCATCTGCAAGAAATTCGCAATTTTGTATTTCCTGTCGTAAACGGACAGAAATTACAACACAGTTTCCTATGGGACCGTGGGAAACAAACAATTGCTCATAACACAAAACCGCTAGATCGGGATCAACTCAAATTTTGTGAATAAGCTTTTCTCAAGGATATCTAGTGAACAATGAATAAAACCGAAGGTGCTGGAATCGCGAAATGCACCTTTAAGTACCTAATGATTGGACCAAGCTGTCAAATATTATTTCTGAAACCAGACGAATAAATGTAAACGTATCGGATTTTCTAATATTCCTTAGTGACGTAAAGAACTTTGTTGAGTAATAATTACTTGTTCGTATCATTTTCTTATGTTGAATGCTTCAGAGTTTGTTCAAGTCTGGTGTTTGGATTTTTTTTGCCTTGTGATAGTTTCTTCGTGAGAAAAGGGACGTTTTTTAATTATGGCCTTATCTGATCCGGTATTGTGACGTAGGATCAATAATTTCTATTGATTGATTGGGGTAAAGCATACAACATCTCAGAACGAATGGCATCGTCGACACGCCCCAAACAAAACTTTTAAATGCACTGCCAGGAATAAAAAATCCTACTCTAGACAGCCTTACACAGACGTGCGCCCATTCCGTCCTGGCCCTTATAAATCTACGAAACGATGCCCAATGCTTCGAAGATGGACAAGGCCAATTATAAGAAAGGAAAAACGTTCCAAAATCACACGCTTAGATTGACTTGCCACAGATATTTCAAAATAAAACAACCAAACCTTTTCAGTTATATCCTGTTCAAGAATCTCGTCCAGTTTTTAAGGACTCAATATTGATTTTGTACTGTACACACATATTATAATGACAAGGAGTACTCTAGACATTCACGACACTGTTTTTTATCTATTACTTCTCAAGTCCTCGACAACGTCACCAAGGCCGAGCGACGTCACCAATGCGGAACATGGCGACCTCCATATAGACAACATTTGTTAGTTAATTCGGCTAATAAGGCACACCTTATTGCAGTAGTAAATATCTTTTACAGACCGAAATACATCTTTTAAAACATACTTAAGTTAAAAATTAGGCCTGTTAGTACACTTTAATTGAGTATATTAAACCAGCTGTGAAAATGTAAGCAATTGCCTGCTGATGCCCTGTTCATCGTTTAATTGAACCCAGGGTAGTACGCGATGCGTATTGAAGTGATTTTAGGTTGAAGCGCGCGTCATACCGCGTTTTGCTACTTTTCGCGACGCGCCTGCAACGGGCGTCTCGTTTTTTGCTGTATGATACGTTTGACTTTTTTTTTTTTTGTTGCAGGGTGTTTGTTCGATTGTTGTCACTGGGTTTGATGGCTCAGTCCTTCTTGTGTATTTAAGCAGTAAAGCATCGCGCAATTGGGTTAAAGATGATCTTAATGATAAAGCGTTAAGAATGAGAAAAAGGTATGATTTTGGGAACCGGTACTCTATTACGACAAATTGAAACCTGCGACATCATTATTTTTGAGTGGAAGTACTCGGCTCGGCCCTCGTTCTTCCACTTAAAATAATGGTATCGCTTGGGTTCAATTCGTCGTAAAAGAGGGAGTACCGGTTCCCAAAATCACACCTTATCTAAAGTAGTAGTAGTACTAAATGTGAAGGCTTATTTTTAATATATAAAACTTTTCCTTAATTTGGGAATTGGAGTGTTGCAGAGAAACACTATATTAAAAGAACGTTTAAGAGGTCAGAGAAGTAGAACGGCCCCCTCCCTGATTTGGCAAAACAACGCACCTGCTTTATTATTCCCTTGGAGATGCGCTTGTTGTGCCCAATGTGGAGCGAAAGAAGATGTGAAACGCATGCAGACGAATTTTTTGCCTATGAAATAGGAAATAACACACTACTTTACTGGTTCAGCATACGGCCAAGAAAAAAGAACGGTCGTCTTAGTTTCACGCTCGTATAGGTGTACAAATTCAGATTTTACCGCATTTCTTTTTTGTTTAACTGATCAAGAACAAAAAGAGGAAAATTTGGTCAAAAATTCAATAACAAAATAATTTTCCGCATATTTTTTTTGACTAAAAAGAGAAACCCATAGCGCTTATGGTTTGGAGCCAAGTGAAGATGAGACAAACCTAACCAGGCCAGTTCCATTAGTGTAACATATCACTTGATGCTTATGTGTACAGTATTCCCTCCAAAACAATACCTCATCAGCATTAAAATAATGATTTAATTTTACAAACAATTATCATAATAAAAATAGAATAAAGGTTATCAAACCATTTAATCAATCAAGGCGAATCTCGAACCAAGTGTCTTGCTCATCGTGATTATGAAATGTGTCACATTTGCACAAATGTACGACTTCAGAATGTGAGGATGACAATGACCCTTTAATCCACTCACATAAGCTTTGACCACAAGCTTAGTCTTTGTTAAAGACGCCTGAACCATGATCGCCGGATGCGGTTGTCGAAGGCGAATCATTGGGCCGAGCGGAGCGAGGCGTCTTTGCCCTAATAGGGATAGTTTTGTGCAAGCATAATGTGTCAATCAAAGTATTATGTGGTCATCATATGGGGATTGTATCTACTAATTGATTGCTCGTGCCAAAGATTATCTTTCAACTGAACCCTTTCTTTAACCACAAGACAAATGCCCGATAGAAACATAAACAATGCCGCCAGACGGTAGTATCACATTTGCTTGACCGCAATGTATTCATTCGGCGCCTTACTATGTATTGCCCAATCAGTTCCCAGGAAAGGTTACGGAAGATTTATCCCGAAAAATAAAAACAAAGCACACAAAATAAATACGGAAAGGCGATGCCCCAGAGACTCACCGTGAGAGGGCGCGATATCACATCGTGTACAGCGACTGACATGACAGGGACTGTAGGAAATAAAAAAAATAAGCGCAACGCCTTGATGAAAGGCTACCCCAATCTGGGTATAAAAAGTCTTATTTTAACGAAATTACTTCGCCTTGACTTTTTCACTTCGAGGTAAGTGATAGCAAAGATTATCTAAAGGAAGATAGGAAACTCCCACTATTTTGTACGGCAAACGATGTAACGCTTATACGTCAGCAAATTACCTACCAGACGCCATATGGGCGCTATTCCCACGTAGCAAGCAGACCGGGGGCCGGCCGACCGCGGTTTGTCCAATTTTGAATTCGCTGTTCATTTAACACGTAAGCACATATTTTTGGTGGAAGTCGGGGGGACAAAGGGACGAGGTTGTCGATTTCTTAATGTCCCTATAATGCTAAGGCAAATCACAACATATTAACATTCTGTCTTTCCTTTGTCTTTAGGAATTAGAAAAAATGAAAATTTGTTATAAATTCTGTGATTTAGTCAAGCAACCCCACAAAAATAGCACGTTACTTTTGAACTTCGCACCATTGCTCCACACAGTAAAATATGCGCTGTCGTCGCTTTTACCTACCAGAACATTGGAGCGCCCTTCCCCATGGAAGTCCACTTCCTTTACACAAAAATAGGGGAGTGTCTAATCTTCCCCTAGATAATCGTGGTGATCGGCACTTGACATTTACCAAAAGTACACAAATAATAATAAGCGTATGGTAATTAAGGGGTAGTGTAGTGAATATTTTACAGCTATCCGAGTGTTTTTTTTTTTTCCTTTAAAGCAAGAGTATTAAAGATAACCGTTTAGACAAACCTTACAGTTTTTTTCAAATTAGAGTCGAAGGATATTTAAGGCACAGGATCCTCACCCAATGAGCGTATCAAAGACTCAGTTCGTTACGTTTCTGAAAAAGAGAAAAAATAGGGAAATTTATCGGAATAGGAGTATCTTTATATGAAGTAGTAGTAGTAGTATATCGTAGAGTAGCAGCAGCAGCAACGTTTACATGATATTCGGTAAAGCTAGTCAGACATTGAAATGGCAAACATGAACAACAAGAGCAAAAAGGGTATTTTTTAACACAAAGTGCTGAGACAGGAGCACAAGCAGAACTTTTTTTTTTCACAAGAGGAAAAACATTATCATAATTATTCTATCATATAATAAAACAATTACAATAAAAGTAATCCCAAAAAACACTCAGAAACAAAGATACCATGCGATCAGAATGTATTACTTATAAGTATTCCATAATACGCCTGCCACAGAGTGCAATATAGGGGCAGTCAACCACAGAGCCAACATTAAATAATCTCCAAATGTGAAGGAGCAAAGGATTTTTTTTTACAATTAAAAATCTGTCCTCGACCAATAGTGTCGCCTGCCGCTCGCGATTTGTGATGATAGGCCTCACCAGGCTTGACCTGATATTTAACCCCTGACCTCATAAGCAAATGAGGGTCCGCATGCGAAACTCATGACAATTCGTGTTCCAACTGAACTCTTAAGATGAGGTCAGGTTCACACCCAGCCCATCCACAACTTTACTTCACACGACCTTTGACCTTGGTAAGTGGCCTTTGACCTTGGTAAGTGGCCTCTGCTTGGTCAGGGATCTGACCTTGGTAAGTGGCTCTGACCTGGTAAGTGACCGCCTGCACATTAAGTGACTTGACCCAGGCAAGGGACCTTTGACCTTGGCAAGTGGCCCTGGACCTTGGAAAGTGTCTTTATGAACTTGTATGACCTTTGACTTGGTATATGCCTTTGACCTTTGTATAAGGATCTTGACCTTGGTATATGCCTTTTGACCTATTGTATATATCTTTTTGAACGCTTTGTATTGACCTTTTACCTTGGTACATGACATTTGACCTTGAATAATTGACAATTGATTTGAACCTTATATACAACTTTTTACCTTGGTTCCACCTTCGACCTTGGCAAGTGACCTTGACCTTAGCATTGGCCTTTGACCCTGGCATATGACCTTTGACCTTGGCATGACATTTAACGTTGGCAAGTGGACCTTTGAACCCCTGCTAAGTGACATTTGACCTTATATACACTTTTACCTTGGTATCAGACCCGTCGACCTTGCAGTGACCTTGACCTTATCATATGGCCTTTGAACCCTGGCATGGACCCTTTGCCTTGGCCTATGACCTTTAACGTTGGCAGTGACCTTTGACCCGGCTAAGTGACATTTGGACTTTGCTCAGTACATCGGGACACCACGAACAAAATTCCACCATTCTCGCACAATAACATACTCAGACAACAGAAATCCACAACCGGGGACGAATTGATCCCCATATGTCCTCCTGTCTGAAGGCAGGTGACACAAAAACCACAACCACAATCTACCCCAACAACCCACGATCTGAGCTCCCTCACACTTGGGAGAGCAAAGTAGTTTGCACCCCAGTTACCAAAACAAACTCATAAACAAACATAAACTGCGCAGTGGCAATCGGCCTGGGATGGGGTATTCAACACTGAGTACCAAACATCCAAAACAGACACATACCAAAACCACCTTCAAACATTGCCACGCACCTTCGAATGACGTATCTGATAAATATTAATACATGCTGTGTATTTAGGACATGCTAAAAATTCTAGACGTCCAGTAAACACTGTAAAGGTATCCACTTTTATAAAAAAGATGGAGTTTCTCATTCCTTGTATAATATAGTTTCCACAGATAGTATCTCCTAAGCTCCTTTGACCAATAGAAAAAAGGATGTTTCCCCATATTTCTTTGATATATCATGAAAACGACATAAAAGGAAGAAAAAGATTCATTACCTGTGAATTTGTTTCTGGTTACCAAACAAACATAATTCATTATCTATACTAATATCCATATTAATAGTATCATTAACCATTTTGAGATTTTTTCCAGAAATGAAATTTAATATACACGTACAAAATAAATGAAATCTAGTATCATCTTCACTTATTACAGAATGTACAAAGATTGGTATCTATCTGCGAAATTTTAAAAAGGAAAGAGTTGACACCCAGGCTTCATGAATTATTATAAACTGGAACCATCTTAATTATATAGTAAATATTAATAATAACCTATGTTCGGGTCAAAATGAAAATCAAGCTTTTTTCCCACGATCATTAGACTTATAACAATCTTTAGTAGATCTGATAAAGTTTAAAATCCTCCGTGGAAACCTTTCTATCTTTGAGAAGAATATCAAATTAAAAGGCTTAAAGGGAAAACCACCCCCACTTCTTTTTTAAGATACTGCCAAATGATTTCTTACTAGCTCTCACAACACCTCCATATTCACTAAAATTTACATCCTAATATTAAACTTCTTATTGAAACTATCAAGTGAGAGAAAATTCCATCCTCTCTAAAAGGTCCACACACATAATTTACAACATTTTTAGCCCATGATGATAGAAGATACATTTCCCACCAATTTTGATAATCGTCATTAAACCACATCACATTTTGTGAGAACGTTCATGTCATTACACGGTTGGATGGAATCCACAACTTACACCTGCAGCGAGAACATCAAACCAGAATTGGTTGGAATTATTATTATGCCGAGCACATCTAGGATCTTAGTAGAGCCCCCTTCCCAAATACAGTAAAGCTAATCTTAACTGACTTAAAAATAGTGGCTCCACCCGATGGACTGGAATTTTAAATAGCTGGGACCCCGTTTTTTGAGAGCATTAATTTAACTTTGAAGATCCACCATCCTCACACCGCCTGAACTATAATCCTGAACCATTTGGTTCCTTGCAACACGAACCATACCTTTCCAAAAAAATTAAATATGGCCCTATTTAGATCTTTAATAACATCAGAGGGGGGTTAGGTAATGTTAATATAAGAAAAGTTTTAACTTGCCGAAAGTAGAAACGACTTTACCACATTACCCTACCAATACACTAACATTCCTTCTTACCAAGTGATTGATAAGGTTTTGATCGAGTCACTAACTTTATGGTAATTAATATTGGAACATATTATTTAGATTGGTGGAGAATTCAATACCTAGTGCTTTAAGGTGTCGTCACCATTAACCCAATTAACATTTAACTCATTACAAATTTTATCAATTCGCCCTTTATATGCGCCAATCCCTACCGCATTAGTCTTATCAATATTCACTCTTAAACCAGAGATCTTAGCAACATTTCAAAACTGTAAAGGCAGCATACATAGACTTTTCAGTACATCTTAATACAACACGTATAATCAGCATATTGTGACAAACAATATTCAATATCCCAAGTCATGCCTTTCAATTATATTATGTTACCATCATACCAAAGAAGTCTGAACATAAAAGAAATAAGTATGGAATCAGGCCATCGCCGTGATCTACAGCTACGTTCCACCTCAAAGCTCTGATAAAAATACATTTACCCTAGAACTGAGGCTTTGGAAGAGTATAAAGAATCTTAATCCATTTTTTAATTGAAATACCAAAATTAAAGTATCCAAAATTTTCATTAAAAAACTATGCGAGACCGAGTCAAACGCCCTTTTTAAAAATCAATTAAAAGAAACATACCGGGAATTTTATTGTTCAGAGAATGAAGTAAATCCTAAATAAGCCTAATATTCTCACCAATGGAAACGGCCAGTCATAAAACCTTTTGCTGCTCATGGATAATAGTAGGTAAAACTGATTTAATGCCTCGGCTATGAAGCAGAGGCAAGTGTATAGGTTACATTCAACACGGAATAGGACGACCAGTTTTAAGAAACGGTCTTGGTTTATCCCCTTTAGGAAGTAGAGTTATTAATGCCAAACTTGGTAACTGAAAGTTGGCCAGACTCATACCATAATTTAGTGCACTAACAAATACCAACCCAAATCATTGAAAACAAATTATAAAATTTGTACCCAAAACCATTGATCCCGGTGACTTTTCATTTTGCCATTTTAAGAGCGTTAAGCAGCTCGGATAGAAAATTGGACCTTCAAGGGAGTCCCGCTGATCTTCAGATAAAATTGGAGCATCCGAAGATCCAAAAATAGTTTTAATATCAACACAATTCTCCGTTTCACGGAAATGAATACAGATTCTTATAGAGTTTCTGGCTTCCCAATAAATATCATGAGAATTTGTCAAAAGCGAGTTATCACTATCTTTGACAATACGCTAAATTGGTTTTGTTCACAAAATTTCTTTTTTGCCATATTTAAAAAAAAAATATTTGAAGGTTTTCTCTTGTTCCATCCAACGTGTTTTAGATCTAACCATAACCTCCTCCATTTTTGCTTTACGAAGATTAACTAAATCATCCTGTTTTGAGATCAAATCTCACTAACAGTATGGTAACCTTGCTCAAAAACCTCAGAAAGTGTTTAATTTCACCTTCTAACTCGCACTCAACTTTATCCTCTCCTTTTTTCCACGCAGTGTATGAGAAGTTTTATCTCGATTCCATTCAAATCATGTCAAAAAAGAAGCTATCATTTAATGGAAAAATATATCTTTGGATGTAGAATTGATATTACTAACTCTATTATGGTATGGAGCATAGGGCATAATTGGCATCTTCAAGACTCTTTAAAATGCTTTAGTGTCTGTTTTCCACAAAGCGGAGTAATATGAGGTGTTGATATGACATACCACTAGCAATTAGAGACCAAATTGGGCATTTCGAATTTTGAAAGAAATGACTGATCGTGGATTTATGGGAACCTCAAGTTAATGAGGTTATACTCCTCCTATTTCAGCACTCGTAATGAAAAACCAATAATACTTACATTTGCACATTGAAACATCTACAATTCCAGCCCTGAACTGTTGGCGAGCAAAGGTAAATATATAAAGAATTGTTTTCTGAATGAAATCCATTCCAATGGTTAGGTCGTAACACTTGAGCAGATGTTTTATTACTTCAGCCCTTCATCGCTGTTCCAACAAAGTTGCGCCATTCTCTCATCACACGTCCTCGTCCGTACCTGAACATTGAAGTGAAAGCAAATTTTTACCTTGGGGAAACAAACGAAAGACAGACCTAAATAAAGATCGATTAATAGTCCAGTTATCTGCATTTTGTCCTAGTAGTCCAATAGTATTAGCTCTCTAGCCAATAGGTGGACATTTTTTTTTGGTAACAATGCTGAATTTTTTTTCAGTATAAGTGCTGGAACATGTGTACTATCACTGACAAAAAAAGTCCCAGAAAATCCCCTGGTGGCATTTTCCGCAATCCAAGACGGCGTACAAAATGGCCGTTTTAAAAAAATTTATATATTTTTTGAACTAACATGTTAAAAACAAAAAACAAAAACATACCAAACATATTGTTTTGAGTATGGGGAATCAATTTAAAATTATAAATTTTTTATTTTTTGAGTATTTTTGTAGAAACTCAAACATCAAAATGGCGCCCAAAATGGCCGCCATTTTTAATGAAAACGTGAAGTCTCAAGGTTCAGAAAAAGAGAGGGACTAAATATAGTACTTAAAGTTACATGGACCCAAAATTACATTAATCATATAGGGTAAGCTATTGAACATAATGATATTCAAAATGTACAAGAAAATAAGTATAGAAATAGAAAGAATCCACATTTAAATCAGAGTTTCCGCTTTCTTTCACGCACTTAAACATGTAGTTTTGCAATATATAGAGAAGGCTTGCCTTTCACCAGCTTGTACCAATTAAGGGGACTTATACCCAATCAAAAGCCCAAACCATTATAGGGGGTCAAAAACAATGATAAAGAATAAAATATTTAAAAAAAAAATTAAGAATGGCTCTGTACTGACAAGTTATATTGACTTCACATATAGGTGGATTGGACAAAAAATGTTACTGGTCTCCCAAAAATGATTAAGGAATTATTCCAAGTTGCCGCCGTCACCATGGCAACAGTGTATGCGACATCTAAAAACAATGCGTTGTATGGTTTCAATATGGTTTCATTAATGTCCACAGGAACAAAGCACAATTTTTGATAGGGTGCTGATTTACCCAATACAAAAAACGCTATGGCCACAGTTGGCCTTCGCTGATGGCGGTTTTTCCTAGCATAGATCACCGGTCGATCACGTTCCCATGGCCGTGCTTGGGACTGCATACGGTCCAACAATACGTTGGCATTAGTTACCACACAATTTCGAGACAGTCTTCCATAAGAGACTGGGGGTTTGGAGCGTCGCCATAGACAGGCCTACGCGGTGGGGAACGCAAGTCTCACAACGGCAAAGTAAAGGTCCACTTTCTGCTGAATTTTGATAATAAAAAAGGTCCCAATTTTTCAAGAAAGCCCAAAGAGCATTATGGGGGTTAGGTCCACTTTTACCCCAAAAATCAAAGTACCCACCTCAAAAAAATATCTTGGCGTACGGCCCGGTTAATAGATCTAACTGCTGCGTATGAAAAGTCTGGCGTCAAGGTCTGCCTCAGGCTGTCAGGGTCTTCCCTGATGTCGGGCTTGTCGGGTCATGATGCTGCTCATCCAGGATGGATCTTTCGTCCTAGAGACATCAGGTGACAGTGTAGGGAGGGGCATCGACGTCGGGCAGTGTCCCTGCCTGGCGCCCAGTCTTTTCAACATTTGCATCTCAGATGTGCAAAGGAAGATGTTGACAATGGCTCCTGCCCAAACGATACGGCACTGGGAATGGCTGCTGGTTCTTTGGGGCTTAGAGGTAGTGCTGCAGAGGGACCTGATCAATGGGGTCATATTATTCCAACGATGTGATTGAAACTCGCAGTGACCAGAGCCGTAGATTCCTTTTTCAACCTTGCAAGTCGGTGCGCAAAAGAAACTTAACATCGCTATAGATGAAGGGAGAGGGGTGCCGCATGGCCTGGCACTAGGGGGTGTTGGGCGTCATGAGGGACCATAGCCTTACTTCAATTAACACCCCAAGGCAGCCGCTACCAAGACGCGACCTCGTGTTGGTCTCCTAAGGGGGCTCGCGGGGGCTGGGTGGGGTGCGGCTTTCGGCGCCTTACATACACCGGATGTGCTTTGGCATGCTCGGCTGGTGGTGGCTGATGTCGGTTTCTGAATGATGGATTGTTAGTGGTTGCCTTTGGTGCGCCTATAGAATACCATCAGTTATATCTGACATAGCTCCTGCAAACCTTAGAAGGAACTTACAGATGAGCAAGCTCGCCAAGGAGTGTGATGAAACTGGTGGCTTAGTCCAACACCAACACCACACCCCCGTTAGGGGATCAGAGAGTTCCAGAATTGCTTTGCTGTCCCGTCCCTGATGCTGCAGTCGCGTGTCCTGTCGATCACCCTGGATCGATGACTGATGACAGATTATCTCAGCGGTGGACGTCCCTTGCCAGGGACCTAAAAGCAGTTTGTAGAAATTGACAATCTGTAAGGCCCGGGGGCTGTGAACTTGGTGGGAGGGCATGGGTCGACATCAGCAGACTCAGAGATGCATTGGCCGTACAAAGCGCATGATCGGTGTGGGGCTCACACAATTGTGGAGGGCTATAGGTCCTAGGTCCCCGGAGGAGTCCCAGGCCTGATCAACCAGGACGGTGAGGCGAATCGTCCACTGTGATTTTGGATTTTCACGAGAAAGAGCTACACTCTGCTCTCATGGCCCTAATTTCTCTTATTAGTCAATCAGGATCTTACGATTGGGTAATGATCTTGTGGTACATTTACACACTCGCTCCTTTTATATGGGCCTATTTGAAATGGTATTATTGATTATAGGTGTGTGTAACTTCAATTACAAAATAATTTCTATCAATTTTTAAATAATAGACATTATATCTTTCCACACACTTTACTTGGTACTGCATTTTTTACAGGAAGTTTGCGTTCTCAACTTGTGCTTAAATAGACACGTCCTTCTTCCATTGAGCCTCAACTTGATCAACCAAACTGATACCAATTCCAATTATTTATTCTCTTTCCTCTTAAAAATATAGCTCAATCGCTTTTTACCTATGGTACAGTACGGGAGATCACCATCACAATTAATTCACACTCTACTATTGATACTTCATCATCCTTATTAATTAGAAGAAACATTATTAGCACAAAGACACTGCCAAATTTTATTCTCTCCCACTCATTATCTCTCTTCAAGGCGGGGTTGGGTGGTATTTAAAATATAATATTTTAATTTTTTATTGAAAGTGGTATTATTATAAACAACTTATTTTATACATACTCCTTGTTCTTTTGAGCATTCCATGGACCGTTCTCTTTCAAAATTTAAACCTTACACTAGCGCTCACGCATATTAGCACAAACACTGCCAAATTTTATTTCCCTAATCGCATTACCTCTCTTTTCAAGTTGCGGTATTAAATATATAAATCCTGCCACATGAATCCAATTAATATGAATAAAACAACTGATTTTATTTTATTGCCCTTGTTTCTTTGAGCATTCATGGACCGTGTCTCTTTCAAATGAAATCTTATACTAGCGCTGACTTCATCTCCACTCATATTTCATTTTCAGTTACCACTTGAATCTTTCACATATTTGCAGACATAAGGGGAAATCTGCGTCACATCCCTCGGTATGGTTGAATACATTCCACACTGTAATTGAGCCAGATGATGAATCTTTAGAAATATGTATATTATGTAATATGCAGAGCTGTGAGTACAATTTGTACGAAACAACTTGCCGTTTTGCTAGTTTAGGTAGTCTGGGTAGTTTAGAAGTATCAACAATTCGTAATGATCCCAGGGCCTAATTAATTTATTTACAAATTGACCATTTTCTTATTTCATCCACATACGGTTTCGAAAAGGCGCAAATTGGGGTACGATTTGGATTGTGGCATAATGCAAAGGTTAAATCACCGTTATAGTGTTGTATATGTATCCCATAACCTCAAAACATATGTGTTGGATACCTCTTTTTGTTGCTAACTGTATGTTAGGAAATTATGAACAAAATACAAAATGGCGGCCATTTTGGACGCCATCTTGGATTTTGAAAGAATGCCACCAGGGGATTTTCGGGGACTTTGATCATGTGATTCTACCATATCCTGGAACAATCCTGAAAAAATCAGCTTGTACCAAAAATGTCCAGGTGAAAACTAATATATGGGCCCTATTAGACAAAAATAATAACATGGTTAAATGAGTTGGACGACGGGCTTAGATAGCGAAATTTGTTACGCTCGTCGTACCTCTCGAAGTTTGCACAAATTTGCTTACATTAGCATATACAGCAAAGTACACGTTAAAAACAGTTAAATTTCTCAATTGCGGATAGTAATCATATATAACATTCTCTAAAGTGCCTCCGTACCTGGGATCGTGTATCCAAAACAAAACAAAACATTTTTATTTTCAAACAGCTGTGCTTAATAATACAGTAATGATATTATCGAGCTCCTTCGCACGACAAAACAAAACTTAGGTGTAGTTAGTGTCATCCAACAAACTTAAAGGAACAAATTTACTGCGCAACGAAACAAAACTAACGAAGAAACTACATCGTAAACAAACAGCACCGATGCGTCACTCATATTTGACATGTTATTAAAGCCACTCATCGGCTTTTTCTTTAGATAGTAAATAAACAACCACCACTGCCATTGTTGCTTGACGTAAATTTTTTGCCGTTGTTGGCTTGGAGTTGTTGTATTAAAGTCCTATGTGGACTAAGCTAAAACCAATTAATAGTTGTTCATATCAAAACGATTTTTGTCAAGTGGTCTAAATCCCGATCCTGCGCCAATGTGGACAAAAAGCTACGCAAATTCGCTGAACGATTTTTAGCTGCTCTGTCGGTTGTTACATTATTATTTTCATGACAAGTGTGCATTTCGTGATTCCGCAACCTTCTGTTTATTCATGAGCCTCACTACCACTATCCTTGAGAAACGATTATGACACAAAATTTTAGGTGATTCCGATCTTGCGATTTGTGTTATGAGCAAATGCTTGTTTCCCAGCGTCCCATAGGCCGGTGTGCGTAATTTCTGTCCGTTTACGGACAGAAGAAAATACAAAATTGCAAATTCTTTAAAGATCGACGAATTTGCCACGTAAAAGTTTCGTCCATGGATTACTAATGCTAACGATTCAGATTATATAAAAAATTTTTGTTTTGGTTTTTTCGTTTTTTAAATTTTGGGGGGGACGAGGTTGGGATCACGAAATGCCCCGTTAAACACTATGGTCCTCCAGTTACAATCCTTGGCGAAAAGTGGGTGATACCTTTAATATGACAAACGGTTGACAAAAAATGGCAACTCGAGTTACACGCTCTTTAGGATTCTAGTGAATGATTCGTTCCATAAAAAGTAATGATTGAGGTGCAATCGTGAGTACCAGCGAATGTAGAGTGGAAATGAGTACTTGAGATATTTTAGGACGTTCACATTTTTAATAACTCGCGTTGGTAATGTGACTATGCGGATTTCCAGTAACAGACAACCTAAGAACGACTGTGAAATCGTTTCCTCTTACTAATGTTACGAAAGCGCTTTGTCCATCGTATGGCGTAACCAGGATACCACAAACGGTGGGAGGCCATCGGAATTCTTGCCTCGTCTCTTGGAGATACTGTAGTTGAGCACTTACCTGATATCAATGAATCCCTCATTCTCCGGCAGCTTCCAACCAATGGCAAAGCAAGTCCCATAAAGAGAGCAGAACCAAGTATAAAAAGGGTGCGGACGAATTAAGATCTACAAATTGAACGTTGAAAATCCGACCGCTTACTACCGTCCTGAAAACGAAAATAAATGAAATTAGTAGCCCACATTTCTGAGAAGTTGAAATTAATGAATATGACAGATCTCCTTTTTGAACCGGCACTTACAAACATGACAAAGAATATTCCGCGACGATGGATTCGGGAATGGTGACAAAGTGCACCGAACTTAGAGAACGTTCCCATAATGTTCATCAGAACCACAACTCCTAGCTGAACAACTGTTCTACTTAACCCTTATAGATGAGAGAAACCAAAACTTAAGACAAGTTAAGAAACAGAAGAAAATAGGGAAAATAAAATTTTACTTATATTTATTGACCTCAAATAGAAAACCAACCTTGTAATTCCAATAGCGCCATGTTTTCTCCAGCCGAGGTGTACCATTTCCAGTCCCACGCCCCTGTGAGCAAACAGATATTCATTCTACCATTTATGCCACGATTCACGGCGTGACGTGGGGGGGTGGTGGGGCCACGCTATCCTTGCACACGCAAAATAATCCCAAATAGACTCCACAATCGACGCAAATACACAACAACGCCCCGCACGAATGCCGAAAACACCAGATACAGTGAGTGTTGGGGTGCCCCACTGACCTTAAACAGAAAAAAAAAAAAGTAAAAAGAGGAAAGTTTGAACAGCACAGGTACATTACGGCTGTGTTTATAAAAATGATAAGTCGAAAGACAAGCATTTACCTGTATTATACGAAAGATAATTGTCATTGGAAACTACTTGTGTGGCTGAAGAAAACAATTCGTCCATGGTTTCAAAAATGTCACAAAAACTAGCAAATAATGAAAATTTGGACGAAAATCCAAGATGGCGGACGTGAAGCTATTGTTTGTCGGTGCTCACAAAAATAGTCATCTGAGGAAATAAGTCGAAGACAAGCCAGTGACATGTGTATATGAAAGATAATTGGATAACGATATTTAAGACACAAAAAAATTGCAAAGAAAAAAATTCATCTTAGGTTCGAAAATTACAAAATCTAGGAAAATTGGTCAAACATTCAAAAATGGCGGATATGCAATAAATGATCAGGGACGAACACTGTGCAGAGATACGGTCAGATAGCGTCAAAAATGTAATTTAACGAGGAAGAGAGTTATAAAACAAACAGTTAAAAAAATCGTGACGTATCCTACAACCCTTGCTTGTGAAGTCAGAAAGGTAACCCCAATTCTGCTCACAAAGTGTCAAAAGTTGGAATTGCGTGAGTAATTAAAAAATTAAGTCCAAATATTATTCTAGTTTGTGTAGTGGTTGGGGAGATGTTCTATGGAAGGAAAATTAGAGACCTAGTTCCAACGTGGAAGGTAAACGTTCACGTAAGAGGTCATGTGATCCGTTGTGGACCAATCCTAGACGATATATGTGCTTTACGTAAACGTTTACGTTCCACGTTTCCGAAAACTAAGGGTCTCTCTATTGTAATTAACCTCCGTCTTACCTAGCCTTTTTTACACGGTTTACCAAGCGGGGTAGGGAGGTGGTTAGGATACCCCTGTGGGAATTCATTATAAAACACCCGATGCATATAATTTTGACAAGTTAATAGCTAGCTTCCTCTTTCCCATTGATACCAAAACAAATACCAACAACGAGTTGGCAAAATTAGCATTTTCCACATGCAGAAAAAGGTGAATCAATTTTTCGCTAAAAATAAATACGGATTGCCAGGCGATTCCAGATCTTTTAAATGATGGCAATTGACTAGGTGACATAAACATAGATTTAAGAATACTGTGCAGACTTTTTTTTTTAAAGTACTGGTACCATAAATGATTCTTGGGCGGCAACCTCCCCCTACTCCTTTCGACCTTGCCGGCACACACTAACCCCGGTGAAAGTGATACCGTCCCATTTTTGGTCGCTAAAATGACCGGAAAGTTTGAGAAAACGTTTAGCCCTGGAAGCCTTTTCCGTAGGAAAATAAGATGAGGGTTCCTCACTGGTATACTTAAAGCGCTTGTCGCTAGCAATCATGAATTATACAGGGTGAGTCCAAAAAAAACTTGACCCGGGTTGTGCCGCCATTTTGAGTTTTTAAAAAAATGTATAATATACGTATGTGATATCATCGGAAAGCCCTATTTCATTATCTTAAATTTGCTGCAAAGATAAGTCCAATCGGTTAAGTATAGGCCGAGTCTACAGTCTTTTGATCAAGGAGTCCGTTTTCAACCCTATCCCCGGATTCCCATTTGAATGCACGGCGCCCGACTTTAAGCAAATGTGATTCCGTGACATGCAGAAACCGACTGCTTCATTCAAACGGCTGTAACACGGTCTATACCTAACCGCTGTGAATGATCTTTGCAGCATATTAACGATAATGACCTAAGCTTTCCATATGATATCACTATTTTATGATATATGTTGCTTTAAATTCAAAATGGCGAACTAATCAAGGTCATTTTTTTGACTCACCTCTTTATTATTATAAGGGGTGACTTCAAAATTCAACGGACGGTAAACTCGTATTATCATAGCGGTTGACCCAGTAAAATTGTTTAGACCAATAAAAAATCGTTGAGTTTTGAAGCCGCTTCGAACACAAGCCGTACCATACCTGGATAAGTGGTAGTGCTTAACCACTTCGACTTCTCTACTACATCTTACAATACTGTTCTGGCCACATACCCATATGTTGTCTCGTCGCTTGGGAACACTCCGCAGATGGTAATGATGTAAGGCGATAACCATTGCCCTTTAATACCGCCAAAGTTCCTTAACCGAGGGAAAGTCATTTTGCGGAAATTATTTTTTAAAAGTATTACAACCAAAAGCTGGTGCTAAGATTGGGAAGTTGGATTATTAACATTATAATGAAAAAAACTAGGTCCGATTTAACACAGAATGTATTTCATTTAAAAAAGTTATCGCTTTGCAACACCGAAATTCTTTATGAATTCAAAGACCATGTCATTAAACTACTTTATTACCTAAATTATTGACGGATTGTTTATCATTCCCTAGACGATGGCAGCTTAGGTTAGGTTAAAGGCACTATCAGTGATTTGCTGAATCATAAGATCGAAAAAATCATACAAAAAAATCAGATTTGCGTGTCTACACATGTCTAGGTTCCTAACATGCCCTACAAAGGTAGACCAAAGCCGTCTACTAAGGACACAATCGTATATTTTAGTCATAACTGTCGCTACGGACACATACACAACAGTATTGAAATGGGATTCATATGTTTGAACTGCTGTTTTCTTAATTTTCTATCAATTTTTCAAAAAAACTTGGAAACAACAGACATAGCCTTCACCTTTAAGCGATTCGGCCTAATTTCAAAGTTTTGACTCTTTCGGTTGAGCACTGATAGTGTCTTTAAAAGGTCCATGGTACCGATCGCTAATAGCCTCGTCCCCAGGTCCCCTAGGATTTTACCGCGATTGGTCAAAATTATTGGTTCAAAGAAACCTACTATTTTTTCTCATTTACCTTTGAAATCTTAGGGCTAAGGATATTTGGTTTGGATGATATAAGCGAAAAATGCCCATTAACATACTACACACGATGGGGATTCCAATCACGTTTTTAGCTCTCACTTCAAAACGGATGAAATAATCGGCCGCCAAACTTTACAGATTAGTTTTGGGTGAAACCATTCTATCAAGATGAAAAAGTAGAGACTTAAATCGGACCATCCCCCCCTTGATCTCTACTTTTTACCGATGTATATCTCTCGTGAAATTCACAGTGATGCTATCCTGGAGTGGTCTCCGTTTGCAGATGACCTTGATATCTAGACTTAAGAAATAGTCCATTGATATCATGTCTGGGAATCGGGTGACCAATCTACCCGATGTCAGAGTCCAGCACCATGTAGGAAGTCTTTGTGAACTGCGATAGTTGGGCTGTTGCATCGAACGGCAAAACATCTTCTCGGCTTAGTCTGAGGTATGTCTACTATTTTCTTTTGGGAAAACGTGTTATCTCGCAATTCGCACTATGGTGTGGTGCACCAACGCTGCCTCGTAGAAGCGATGTTTCCCGATGCATCATGGGGAAAAGTCAGCCAGAGACACGGTCCGGGGGCCGACTTGTATTTGCAAAGGTGGATATGATGTGAGTGGAACAAGAAAACGCTAAGGGATGACTTCAAAAAACTCACCGTCGGTTGACTGGGGGTTCAATGCGGTTGATCTCGCTGTCATTGTTTAGAACAAGGAAAACGTAACTTCAACCGCTCAGAACGGGCGGACCCGCTAATGTCAACCGGCGGAATGAGTTTGAAATAACCCTAAGAAGCGCCCCTTTTCCAAACAGGCGATGTACGCGCGTCACATTGATTAGGGATGTCAAAAACAGCCAAAATATGTGAAAAGGTATGTTTTTTTCTCAATCCTGGAAATTGTGATGTACATGTTTTAGCGGTAGGAATATTCAATTAAGCAGAAGATCCAAATCATCCTAAATATTGTAAATCGGAAGACAAAGCAAGATAATACGTCGGGTACTGTATATTAACGACACAAGCGTTTGCTTAATTGTTTAGGGTAGCAAATAGGGACAACATACTTGTTAGGGTAGCAGAAAAATTAGACAAAAAATGACGTGTTAGGGTATGTTGTTAGTCGGGGATTTGGGGGAAAAACAAAAAAAAAAAAAATTGTGAGATAGGGTGCATTTTTGTAAGTCCTCGTTCACTAGCCCCCCCCCCCCCCCCCCCCTTTCTTATCCCATTTTGAATAAATGCCCACGTAATACAAAGAGTACACAGGAATACGGTCACTGATCATTAAGTTGTCAATAAATGGTCTGTTGCGTGCAAATGGCACACTAAAATTGCTATTTACACAAGTAGTAAACCTTGCTTCTCTCGATCACACCGCTTCTTTGTTGGCTGTTTGTAACTAAGAAACACAATACTTGCGTGTAATCATACCCAAGGAAGTTGGATGGGCGCTGTGGACCCTTGCGGTCAAAAAATGGACTGGCAATGGTAGCGAATGACGGCGTACATTTCCTTCACAGTTTTATAGTACGAGCCTGGTTGAAGTTAAAACGGCTGGTAACAATCACTGACCTCTGCACATGGATAGCGGGTCTGATTCGCCGATTGAAACCTACAGGAAGTTGCTTTTTTGCCCTTCGCAATATGGCGGGAAATAATGCATGCACCTGTTCGTGCACAATAAGTGAGGCCATATTACGGAGGGCAAAATGCAACTTCTTGTGGTTTCAATCGACGACTATTCAACGATGCGCCATGGCCGTACAGTACTGTCTGTACGGCACTGTACAGACAATACTGTAGCCATATTGCAAGTGTAGTGACTGTAACCAAACTGACACCAACATACCCACTCTCGTGCACGCCATCATTTTTTTCTTTTGAAAAGCCTGCCCAATGCAAACCTTGTACTATATATTAACTGGTTTTTTTACAAGTGGAGTTTCAAAATGTTCTTTTCCGACCTTTTTTAACTTTTAAACCTAGGTTTTATCTGTTGTATTATGTGTGAAACAACTTGTAAAACGACATTTTCTTGAAATTGTATTTTTTTTGAGAATTTCATGTTAACAAATAGAGTTTGAAATTGAAACAAGTATAAATAGAATATCAGCCTCATTTAAAGAAAGTTTAGTAAATGGATGTTCAATTCATATTCTTAAATGTTCGTATTTTTTACTTGACAGTAGCATGTTCACAAAAAAACACCCACTCCCAATAATTCACTCATGTAATATAACAATCTACAAAAACACATACATCACAAAGATTCAAGAGTTCCGTGTTATGTACATCATTTATACCCAGGTATTATTTTTTTATAAACGTTCCCCCTATATTTAATCCATTCAATGAAAATAATGCATTTCGTCAAATAAGTAGATTACAAATATTCACAATGTTAATTTATTACTAATAAAGGAAATAATAACTTACAACCCAAGGAACATATAAACCCCATAGGATCTAAACCCCCTAGACAAACCATAGTCTTATACCGTTGCCGACATGTTTCCCTTAATCAAAAAAGCGATTTGACAACGGCGTTTAGAATTGCTTAGAATTTAAATGTGAGTCCGTTGACTCTGGTGAACAGTTTCGAGCTAACTAGCTAGTATTGTAAAAGGTCTAAAAGTTATTAAATATTTCAAGCGATTTGATCAAATCAAAATTCGTTGGCGTTCGCTTAATAGGAACGCCCACTTATTGATGGTGTTTCGATCAGCGGCCATCTTAGTTTTGAGATGGAGGTCATTCGATGACTATTGCATCCGCCTGCTTTTACAACCCTTGGCTAACATTCTATGTTTTCAGGTGGTGTTTATTCGACCCTCATAATGGCTGTCTATCTCAACCGGACACTATTTTAAACCGGCCAGCAATATAAACAATATTACGGATAGCGGATACGTGCGTATCCACTCTTAATCTTGTCGACCACTTAGAATTGAAATTCTGACTTTGGCTAACATGTACCTACATCCTAAATTTTATTTGGAATTAAATAACTCATCTATTAATTGATTAAAATATTTTTAAATATCAATACCGGATAAGTTTGAACATAGGATATCTGCTAGCATGACATTTTTTGTCTTGGTGAATACCCCAAGCACGGCAACGCAAATCTCGAGATATACTGCGAGAAAATTCACCATAAGATATGTGCTGACTAACGAAATTAACAATTTGAATTTTGGTTAGCATAAAAAAATTAACTGATAAAGGAGGTTCCCAACTAAAAGCTTCATTGTGCGCACTACTTTATGTTTCTTTAAAAACATAATTATTATTATTGGTGTGTGGACACGGTTGGTTGGTGGGTAGTGTAATTTCTTCAAATTATTAATTTCCTTCAATCTTGGACAAAGTTGTAACTTAAATCAATTTGTCTCCAGAGCATAATTTCTAAATAAAATCTTTAGCGTAATCTTAAAATGCATTCAAGAATAAAGTTAAACCATTAACCCTCGTCTACCGAGCCATTTTTGTAACAAATTGCCGACGGGGGGGGGTTGGGTACCACCCCCTGATTTTCTTAATCTGAACACCCGATCCTGTAAATTTGGTACCATGATAGCTTAGTTTTCTCTTTCCATTGGTGTAAACCAAAATAAGTACGAACATCCCTATTAGGAACGTCAGCATGACTTCATATGTGAGGAAGTACGAAAATACTGAATATAGGGTGGATATTGATATTTTCGCACTTTTATCGACTAAACACCTTATTATAGCTCTAAAATGTGCCTGTCATTATATAAAACTAGTCCTTTCCCCATCAAGTAAGTCAAACCGCATGAAATCTGATTTTCCTACTTTTGGTGACAAATTGAATTTTTCACTGTCTGTGGGTGTCTATGGAAATGCAGTTTTGCTGATATGCGAACTTTATGACGTCATTGTGACGTAATGCGTAGGGCATGTTTGTACTCATTTTGGTATCAATGGAAAGAGAGGACCATAGCTAGCTATTGGTACCCAATCAATGTCTTTGATGTTCCTGTGTTGTGTTAGGCATGTTTGGTACTTCTCTTCCGGAGGGGGGTGGGGGTGGTTACCACCCCCTATCCATCACTTTGGGATCACCTGTATTCCTATACCCCTTGGATGTTTGTTTTTGGATTAAAAGAGCGGAACATTTCCCATTTGACATTACATTAAAATAATTTTGCACCAAAAAAGGGGGTTTTAGTCAAGCCGGGGAAAAAACCTGAAGGGGGGGGGGGGTGGTAACCACCCCCCCCTTCGGTGGACTAGGGTTAACAAGAAATGAGCAAAATCGAGGCGAAGAACTAGACTTATATATTTACGTACCTCCGAAAAAGCATACGTGGGTTTACAAAAGGAGCCCGAAACACATCTTTATTCGGCCATATATTTTTAATCGGTCATTTTTGGACATACAGCGGTGCCTTCGCCCCTCTTAATTAGTCCCATCAACCGTGACGGATACCGGAGGCGCCTGTCGAGGGCGATGCCCTAACCGAGGGAGCTAGCGCAGCCATTTGTACATATTTAGAGTACAAAAAGTGTGAGTGATAAATCCGTAGACCCTGAGAGGGACCACTGGAATGTGATACTAAGTGCTACAAAAATGTGCCTTAAGTAGGGATGTTTAAAAAATACGCAGGTGTCAAATTCTAGGCCCGCTACTAACTCACAAAATGCCAGTCCCCAGTTAATACCGGCACATTCTGGGCAGCTGGTGCAAAAAGAGACATACCACGAGAGTGATAGTAGGAGCTATGGACATTGGACCGATGTAATGAAGCATTAATCCTAGTATCCACGAATCCAATTAAGATTTGAAAGCACGATGCAACCATGATGACGCCCTGGATTTCTCGCATGCGACTTTGCCACTCTTCCGTTAGCTCTGCTCACTCGATACGTGAGCATTGGTCTTTGAAAAATAAACTAAATACCAATATGTATTATTTCTTTTCTCACTTAATATTATTACATATTTGTTTGTTTACTAATCTGCTAAGGTAATTTATACGCCATATGACAGGTCCATGTCAATGTCCATGCGGCAACTCAGCCAACTCAAATGAATTCCACGTTATTGGTCGGAACCGCGTAAGAGCGCGAGAGCGCACACTGAATACTCGCGTGCCGCGATACGCACGTGACATACACTCCCCCTTAACCCTGAGCCAACGCATAGCGCATCGCGCGAACCGGGACTTTTGAGATCCCAGAAGTTGGACGTTACCACTTGAAACGTAAACAAAGCAAAAAAGTTCTACTCGGCTAAGCGGAAATATCGCAATTATTATTGTTTGAAGCACGATCGAAGAGAAGTAAGGGTGAAAATTGAAACATACATGTTATAGCCTGTGTGCAAATTTAGTAACACGGCGAAGTTGTGTGCAACTTAAAAAGGAAGCATCTTTTTATACCATTTAGTAAACAGGTTGAAAAATGTGTCGAAAAAAGGTGGCAACAATTTTCGTCTCAATTTTGAACAGACAAAATCGCAAATCTCAAAGCATTTTTTGAATGTTGGGGCTTCAAAATTAGAGACTACCAGGCTACTATTTTTGCTTAAACGTAACCTCGTGGCAACAGACCTGCATTTTTTAAAGATAATCCAGTACTGGATCAAAATTTGATGATGGCCGATTCTGCCGGCCTTGTAAAGTGCACACGGCATCGCTATACGTGTTGATATGGAACTGCACTGTCATCCGGCCTCTGCCCCCGGGCATCTCCCGCTATCTACTGCTGATGATTGAATTGATAACTGACTTTCAGGGCATTCTGTACATATCAACAAGGGGAAATCATCAAAAGCCCAGTTTTGGCTACCCGGGTTGGCTTGAATGTCTATATTAGGCCAATACTTAGCCTCAACTTCATGTCCCCTAGGCTAGTATAGTAAGCATAGTGATACAGCCAATACATAGATATTAACTACAGGACTAAGTCCAATCATGGCCCGGGTCCAATCTTTTGAGTCTATTTGCAGTTACTATGGTAACAGGAACCCTTTATCACTGTCCTTGCGTGGCTGGATTGCCCTATCTTGACAAGTCTAGGCCGGGCGAAGCCCATATGGAGTGGGCCCAGTTAGAGTACCCTCGAACTAGGATTGTCCCCACAGTGATATCGTGAAGTAAAAGTTAACTCTGGTGTTTTTAACCTCAAATCATTGGGGTTGCCAGTCAACCATGGGTCACTAAACGGCCACATCCCCAGCATGGCTAATTATTGAAGGAAGTCTAGGCCGAGCAACTAGCTAGTAGGTTAGTAGTAGTATACTAAGCTAACATTTAGTGCTGATGTAATAGTACTAGTCTAGGTTGCTTAGTGTAAACGCTGCAAGCCCGAAAGCGCTAGTGAATTCAGCCACCTCACAGATAAACTGCATGCGCATGTTTAGTTTGTTGAGGTTGCCAAATTCAGCCTCAACAGACAGTGGTTTATTCCGTTGAGGGCTGCCAGTTCACTATAGCGTTTTGCCGTTTTCGCGTTTCAACACTGACCGTGTAGGCGGTACTACTAGTGTATGTTATAACATCAGCGCATACTAGGCTCACACCCAGCGCTAATGTACTAGCCTAGCTGGTGCCTGCTGTTCACTTAGTGCTTTAGCTTCCATGAATCATGACTTCAAACAAATCAGGCATTTCTTTGACGTGACCTCCCTTTAGTTCAAATCTCGTTATTTAAAGCTTCGACCACTTGATATCACACTTACGTTGCTGAATCGAGGAAGATCAATAACTACTACTTGGCAGCATCAGTGCATACTAGCCTAACATGCATCTGGGGTTATTTCCCAGCCTAGGCTGAGTCAAAATGCCTAGTCATAAATAGGTTTGCTAGTCAACGTCATAATCATTAAAAAAGTTTGCTATTCATAATTAAAAAAAAAAAAATTCGCTAGTCATAAATTAAAAGGGGTTCGCTATTCATTTGAAAAGGGTTCGCTAGTCAAAAATTGAAAAGGGCTGAGCTAATCATAAATTTTAAATTTAACCAAAATCGATTGTTTTTTTTTCTGTAGTTCGCACAAGTCAGTAAGGACACCTTTTCGTGTGGGTCAATGACGGGCAGAAATTCGGTGTTTGCCACACAGCTTCCTTAATTTAATCAGGGATCCTCGATTCTGATACTAGCAAAACCCCTTCTTTATGATGAATACACATTTATGAGCCTTAACAATTCACATTATAGCTTAATAACATTTACCTGTACACACTGTGCAAAAATTTTTGAAAATTGCCGCCTTCTTAAAAAGCGTCGTTTGCTTTGAGGAATTTTGTAATTTGACTTAATGAACTTTGCCTGTGTCACTTTAAAGGAACAAGCCATGCAACTTTGTTGCTAGTATGCTGTAACCCATGCTGCTTTCAAGTGCAGCAAGCACGAAAATATGGGCCATTCTCAAAAAAGTGAAGCCAGTAGAGTTATTTCATTCTTTATCCACAAATTGTTGCATTTGCTTAAAACGAAGAAACCACTGTCGTTAATGTTTCTTTTAGTACTTGCGAGATCTACACGGACATATATAGTTTTCTATTCTGTAAATACATGATTCGGTCATTTTACTACATAAAAACATAAAAAAACATGCCAAAATGGTGTTTCCGTAGCTCTGTGCACGTACTTTACAATGCTACAGTTACCTCCAATAATCAAATATTGTATCTCACAGTGGTTTTTATTTCTAAAATTGCATCAATGATATAATAGGGATCAATCTTCCAGATAACATTTCTTGGTAAGATACAAGAAGCCAATATATGGATTCCGCGAAATCCTTGTATATTACGTATCAGTGTATTAACTCAATTCTTTGAAAAATGTAACTGCATGATAAACCTTTTGCTAGTCAAAAGGCAAAAATAGGTATTACATTGTAATCATAACATCAAATGTTTGTTGAAATTTGGCCTCGATAAAAAATTATATTCCAAAATTAAATGGGCGTCCTTTTAAGCATGGATATTAACGTTATAGGCAATCTAATTAAGTGAGAGTCTAGACTACTAAAAGTATACTTGGCTATAGGACACAATACCCTGACCTGAGTAGTCGAAATAATTAGGATTACATGCAATCGCCACGTATTAGACACGAAACGCCCATCAAAATGTTATTACGTTATGTATAATTATTACGTTATCCAAAACGAAGACGAAAAATACAGGAATCCTCTATTAAAGTCCGCAGGTAATTTTTACGCTTCTGCAAAGGCTCCTGAAGTATTTTGAAGAATGTTGCCACACCAAATAAGGTAAGTTAGTCTCTGCTTTATTCCGTTTACCAAAGAGTTTGCGTCATACATACACACTGCAGGGTACACATGTGTGGGTTGGCACGTTGTGGTACTATAATAGGGAAGTATAATGTCTTGTAAGTAATGCCACAGCCGTATGCCATGTGTGCACGGGGGGCTATGTACACATTGCTATTAGGTGTGATTATAGGGGTTTCGTTGCACATTAAGTGGTTCGTGCGTGAGAAAACGTATATACGCCAGTTTTAGGGCCGTTTAAAATATCTTTTGTTAAAATCTTTCTTCACAAGTCTTTAAAAGGTCATGGTTATGATAGAACTTGGTGCAATGGAAGAAACAAAGTTTTGAAGTCTGACTTTCAGCGACTAATAGATAGGTTAAGGGAAAAGAATATAGCCTATGACCTCAGTGTCGGTGTTTAATACCACGTTGCAAACTTAATGATTGTTATAATCTGAACATAATATACATCAGTAAAATTATATTATTCTTATTTTTAGCGGTATCGTAAATGAAACAGAACTGCGGATGGAGACTCAACGAAGCTAAACACGCGTTCCAGAAAATATTATATACTAAGAGCTGAATTTACAACCATGCACAGAAAAGAAGTGAATATGGCTGTGATTCTCCAAACAAGCCACAAGCCAAGAAAAAAGGAAAGAAAAATGGCAGCCGCTGCTCTGTGGGAATAATACGATGCAATGAAAATAAAGTGATAAACAACTATGCACTGATTGGTATAAGGGCAAAATTGGAGACACTATAACTTACTGCGGTGTGAAAGCTTTTGAAAAGTATTAATGTAGAGATATAGCATACGATGTGGTGTTAAAAAGAACAAAATAACCTCATTCGAAAAAATGGAAGCTACATTTTGTCATTGTAGTTAAAAACAACCTATTTAAGTATTACTGTCGTTATTTAAGCATGTTGAAAGTGGATTTACAAAATACGTTTAGTTTACTGCATTATATGTTATTACGTTAATCCATACCAACAACGATGAAAACGACGGATATTTGAAAGAGATTTACATCGACCTTCATGCAAGTGATACATGAATTTTAAATGAGGGTTAAAATAGGCTTATCAAAGGCAATAAAATTTTAAGCCCCTAAGAATTCAGGATTACTATCCGTGAGTGAAAAAAAAAGATCGGGTCTTGTTTTGAAAACTTCATAATATCGATAAAAACCTAACAAAATAGACGTAGAGAAAGATTGCCGTTTAAAGTACAAATTTTGTAGTCATACCAGTTATGCTTTCACTACAGAATTCCTGATATGTATCGCACCATTAAAACCGACAATAAATTAAACCAAAAAACAAAAACATCTTTTAAAATCAAAATTTAATCCGAGATTGCATATCTGGAGTAAACGTAATATACAAGGCCCAAAAAACAGGAAAAAAAACAACTTAATTTGAAGGTTAAAATGTAAAAATATGGGGAACAGTGGTGTTCATACTTTTGTTGTTCCATGATGTATGATTGTTAGCTAATAAAAAATGTATGAAAAACCTTTTTGCGCGACTTGTTTTTCCGATTTTCAAATTGTGAAGTGGCTTCACTTTTTGAGAATAGCCCATATAAGGATTTTTAATGAATAAAGGTTGAAATTTTGGTCACAAAGTTTCATTTGCCGTGCCCCAATATGGCAAAACAGTCAAACATTTGGGAAAAGATCACTTTGAGGTCTCCCCCTCCAGGAAATTATAGATGGGGCCTTGTTGAAAATGAAAAAAGTCACTTGGATTCCAAATTCTGTTTCTGTTGGACCTTGTCTTCACTGGTTAGGTGTTGCAGTGGCTAACACAAAATTGAAGACTTTTATATACTAGTGGGCCTTACGTGCAAGTCTTGCTGTTCTACGAGGCTGTTTGACCAGATTGTAGGGTTAATCTTGCACAAGGTAGCCTACTTTATGAAGTTTTTGTAGGGTGTTTTTGACAATTTCTGTTCACTGCATGAAAGACTTGTCTGGGGGGATGGGGCATGCCACACAGACTCGGGGAACATAAAGCTAAAAAGCCCAACTTGATTTAAATCAAGAAGTAGTTCCATTTTTAAAAGTGCCAAAGTTTGTTATTTTGTGCACTTTAGTGATTAATGATTTTAGAAAACTAGTATTTTGTGCTCAGGAAATTACCTTTTACTTTATTCTGTGCTGTTGTTCAGGCACATCAACCCAACTGAAATTAACAAATAGAATGCACTATTTTGCAGTATACACTGTTTGTAAGTTGGAATTGTCTGTGGAATAGGAGCTCGACTGTTTAGCATTTCTTTTTCATTTTGGTGTGTTCCAATATAAAATATGAAAGCTATAGAACCCCCATGCGTTTTGTAATGTAAGATAATGGACCTTATTTACTTACGCCACACAAAATTCAATGCCAATTTAAATCGCCTAGATAATTAGTGAGTTAAATTTGCTGCGTTACTGTTTGACATTTATTTGGTTTGATTAGAGTTGATATAGGAAAAAGAAAAGGATCAACAAATGAGGTTCCACACTTTTAACACGGAATCTGTTTTATTGTCCCGTTTATTCTGACACAGGATAAATTGAAAAGACTCATTGTAGATTCAGCCATGGGTTGAATTCTCAAATCTCTGCAACCTGCTTAATATGTTATCTTTTCTTCTCAATTGATGTGGGCTTTTGTATGTGCGTCTGTGCACAAGTCGACAGGACATCACAGACAAACTTAGTTGGCCCATCTTCAGTTCTTCATAATTTTGTAACCACACACACACACTATGTTATTACGCCAAGACGTAGTTATTTTGGAGGATGGAACGCTTGAAACCTGGGGGTATAACGACCCAAATAACAACATGAGGTTCAGGGAATCTGAGCTACTAAGGCCCTGACGGGGTCCAGGGGAAGATCCCGTGTGGTCGGGGGGAAATGCCAGGCTGTTTTTTTTTTCATTTTTTGGGTGCAATTTGATCCTTATTCAAATGTCCACTCTTTCTCCATTTTTAGGACCCCGGGGGCTGTACTCCCTCTGCACCCACGCTGGCTCGTGCATGTAAAGTGGGCCAACCATTTGTCTGATGATTGTAGATTGTGCTTCTTAATGATGCAGAACTGACAATGAACGGTAGGGATGTAGTATCATTTCCAAAATATTTTTCATGATTAGCCGACAAGAGGCATAATACACTGTGTAAAAATAGTTAATAGTGCATATACCAAAAATATTTGTTGAAAAGGTAAAGGGGCAGTATCCACAACATTGTTCCCCCACACTTAATTAAAAAAAGTTTAAATTTTTATATAATCGGAAATGTTAGTTTATTAATCATGTGTAGGCCTACCGAGTGCAAATTACATTCGATCTGTAAGAATGGGCAATTTAGTATTTTCTGTCTGTAAATGAACAGCAATACAGCACCGTGGCCAATGGGACCACGAAACAAGGAATTGTTCATTAACAACTGCAAGATCACAATCAACAAAAATAAACTTTTCTCAACGATGTCTAATCAAACCGAATAGAACAGGAAGTGCTGGAATCATGAAATGCACATTTAATATCGATGGCTGATGTACTAGCCTAGGCTGGAGGCTACTGCTTGGGTTAGTCTTATTTCGGAGAAAAACTGCAAATTTTCCCCCAATAGTTTTCATGTTAGTATTACCAATTAGACATATAGCCATTAATAGAGTATTGTGCATATTATTAAAAACATGTAAAAAGTGCATGGTGTGTGTAGCTTTGAATTACAATTTAAGATGTACATCTTTAAAAATTACATGACACATTGCAAGGTGAACTTTACATGCACAGGCTGGTGTAAACATGCTACTAACATTAATTTCAGACTGGGGTACGTTTAGGCTTTGAAGTCACCTCAAATTTTATTATTTCAACATCCAATTACAATTTCTATGAAAAAAAGCTAAAAGTGAAATTCTATAGAATCACAAATTTTTAATTTCATGAACTGCACATTTGCATGCAGGATTCAACAGTACTTGCACAGAGATAAAGTGACATGCACCTGTGCACCTGGGAATTCGAAGCCGGTGTGTTGTATGCCAGGATTTTATGGCTAAATGTGTTGGGCTGTTTTTTGATTCAAATGCACATTTGGTATCTAGGCTTACAGCAGTGCTACTAGCATAGACTGATGCTTCAGCCTAAGGGGGTCCTTTCCCAAGTCAAGTGTTGCCAGTCCTAAGGTTAGTCATAATCTGCAAAAGGGATTTGCTAGTCAATAAAAACGGGTTTTGCTAGATATAAAAAATCCATAGTCATAAGGGGTTAGGGTTTAGGGTTAAATTTAAATTTATGACTAGCGAACCCTTTTCAAATTATGCTAGCGAACCCCTTTGTAATTTAGCCTCGACTAGCGATTTTCTTAATGAACTCTATGACTATTGACTAGCGAACCTTATACTAGGGATTTTTTACCAGCTAGCTAGGCTAGTGTATTAACCATAGTGTGTGTTCGGGTGATTGTTAGGCTAGTATGCACCAATGCTGCTATACCATACTAGCTATAGGGCATTATCTTCCTCAAGTCAGCGACGTCAATGAGTATCCATTGCCTTGAAGCATTGCCATCCTGAGCTTTGACTGAAAGTAATGCCAAACCACATTACGTCAGCACCAAGAAATACTCCTGATTTTGTTGAGTCACGGAGTCATGGAGTAAAATGCATATAGCAACTAGTAGCGTCATGCATCAGCCAAGGCTAGTCGTTAGCCCTGGAATAAGCTAGTCTGGTGCATGAGGCAAGTTGATGATCCGATAAACCTTTACCAGATCATCCCTAAATATTAGCTAGTAGGCACTGATGCTGGTAAACCTACTACACGCCGGATTCGTACTCACGTGGAGCCTATACGGCCCACACCATGTCACCGCGGCAGCTACTGCAAAGTTACACACTTGGGCTAATTGCGAGGTGGTTAGCGCCGACAGACCGCGAGGGCTTACAAAGTACACCAGTATAGGTAAACAGTAATGTGGCTACTCGGCTGTACCTACCCCAATAGCTGCACTGTAGTTGCCCACTAGGTGGAGAGAAGGTGGATGTTGAGTAGACAGTACAGGAGTAGACACGCAGCTACCAAGTAGCTACACGCGGGTACCACGCGGCCATTTTGAGAGTGGAGAAAAATTTCATGACAAAATGAGGCGCTATACACTCGGGGCTACAGTGTAGCATTTTTGAATGTGTTTTAGGAAAATCATTACGAAATTCAAATAGGCATCATCAAAAAAACCAATATTCCCGCACATGTAAGAAAAAAGCAAATATATGCCAAAAAATATCAAAAAACAAAAATTGGCCATGAGGAAATACTCATTACTGCGCGCGCTGAGAGCCGTGTAACCACGTAGCTACTCCACGACGGGGCAGACAGCCGCGTGTGTACACGATCCGTCATGCGGCAAAATACACGGAATCCTGGCCGGCGAGTGTACGGTCTAGTGGTAGGTAATCATGTCTACTCTGTGTAGCTGGTGGTAAATACCATGAAGAAATGCGTGTAGTTAGTAGGCATCAGCCTGCTTCTAACATAATTAGAATGATGGTGGGTGTGGGGGATGGTTTGGGCCCCGCTGGACACAAAGACCCTGAGAATTTAGCACTTTAGGCCCTATTTATGCACTTTATTACGTAGAATGGATCAGGGTCAGGGGTGTCACAAAATGGCCAAACCTGTGGGTGGGGCTGTTTAGTGACCCGGTTGACTGGGGACCCAATGAAATATGGATTAGCCATCGCAGGGGGTGGGACGCACCCCCCAAAATTCAACAAAAATTCCACTTTTTTCTCATTTTTTTCATAATAAGGTCCAAAGTTTAAAGACCATTTGTGACAAAGAAGATCACATTTAGTGATACAGATGTTAAAAAGTAAAAAAGGACCATTTTAGGGGGTTAGGTCCGGGGTTAGGTCCACTTTTACAAAAAGGTCAACCTTTTCGAGGTTTCCGCAACACCCAAAATAAATCCTGCGTATGTCAAAGATATGTTGTGATGGGTGTATTACTATGTTGCTATGGCTTAATTGCACATTAAGTTGCAATGAATTGAAATAGAATTACAGGCTTAAAACCTTAGAAGTTGTTCATAAGCCTAGGACTACACGGCCGGATTCTTACTCACGTGGTAGCCTATACGGCCCGCTACAACATGTCTACCGCGGCAGCTACTGCACAGTAAACCACCTGGGCTAATGCGAGGTGGTTTAGCTGCAAGCTAGGGCTTACAAAGTACCCAGTTATTATGGTTAACAGTAATGTGGCTACTTTGCTGTACCTCCCCAATGGCTACCCTGTAAGTGCCCACTAGGTGGAGAGAAGGTGGACGTTGAGTAGACAGTACCGGCGTAGACACGCAGCTACCACGTCTACCCCGCGGTTACCACGCGGCCATTTTGAGAGGGATGAAAATTTCATGAATGAGGGAGCCGATAACTCGGGCTCCGTTTAGCATTTTTGAATGTTTTTTAGGAAAATTTTTTTTAATTACTAAATTCAAATCGGGCATCATCAAAAAAACCCCATATTCCCGCACATGTAATCAAAAAATTGCAAGTATATGCCAAAAATATCAAAAAAACAAAAATTGCATGGAAATACTGGCGCGCGCTGAGAGCCGGTGTAAACCACGTAGCCTCCCGAGGTGCAGACAGCCGCTGTGTGTACACTATTCCGTCTATGCGGCCAAAATACACGGAATCCTGGCCGGCGAGTGTTAGTTCTAGTGGTAGGTAATTCATGTCTGCTCGGTGGTAGCTGTGTGGTTAAAACTGCCATGAAGAAATTGGACGTGTATAAGGCAAGTAGTAGCATGCTGTTTAGAGGGGGGTATAGACCAAAGCTACACGGCCAATTTCTTCATGGTAGTTACACACCGCTACCACCGAGTAGACATGGAGTACCTACCCACTAGAAGTACACTCGCCGGCCCAGGATTACAGGTATTTTTGCCGCATAGACGATAGTGTACACACAGCGGGTGTCTGCAACGTCGTGGAGTAGGTGCTAAGTGGTTGACACCGGCTTCAGCGCGCGCGGTATTTCTTACATGGCCAATTTGTTTTTTTTTTTTGATATTTTTGGCATATATTGCATTTTTTATAAAAAAGTTCGGAAATATGGGGGTTTGATGAGCCCGATTTTGAATTCCATAACGATTTCCTAAAAAAACGTTCAAAAAACGCCAAACGGAGCCCAAGTGTATAGCGCCCTCATTTCATGAATTTTCACCCATCGCAAAATGGAGTCGTGGATTACCGCGGGGTGGTAGCTACGTGGTAGCTGCGTTGTCTACTCCGGTACTGTCTCCAAAATCCACCTCTCTCCACTGTGGGCAAACTACAGGGTAGCCAATGGGGGAGGTGAAAGCCCGAGTGAACATTAATGTAAACCTAATAACTGGTGTACTTTGTAAGCCCTTTTTTGCAGCTACCGCATGCAATAGCACGGGTGTACTTGCAGGAGCTGCCACGGTAGACATGGTGTCGCTGCCGTATAGGCTACCACATGAAGTAAGATCTGCGTGTAGTAATAGCTGCCTTGCCTACAACAAATTGTGATCGTCCAAGAAGCCCTCGAAAGCCATGAAGCAGTCACCCAATTTCGTTATCGCAGTAGATAGCATTGGAGAAGGAGCGGAGGCTTGTCGTCGGTAGTGAACTGCTCACCGTGATGACAAGCAGTTCCCATTCAACGTGAACGTATAGCACCGTCGCGTGAGCATTTTACAATGTCTGGCGGAAAAGGCCATCATCAAATTTTGATCGAACTTCTCTTTGAAAATGAAGGCTACTGTTGCACGAGGGTTTCCGTTTAAGAACAATATAAGCATTGCAGTTCTTATTATTGTGAAGCCCAAATTTTCAAAAATGGCTTTGACATTGGAGTTTCGGTTGAAAATTGCAAGGCGAAGAAAAATTTTGCACCTTTTTTTACAATTTTCAAACTGTAACTAAATGGTTATTAAAAACATTTCTTTTATTTTTATTCTCACACAATTTCGCGTGTAACTAAATTTGCCCACAGCTATAACATGTATTCTATTTTCACCTTATCTCAGTTCGATATTGCTTCAATAACATTAATAAATTGGTGATATTTTCGGCTAGCCAGTAGAGCTTAATTGCTTTGTTTACGTCGCAAACCAGCCCATTTTCCGCGATCTTAAAATTCCCGGTTCGCGAATGCGCTATGCGTTTGCTCACCGTTCCATCTCCCCCAATGCTCACCCCACACCACGACACCCCACAGACACACACGCGCCAACAACATTAAAACATACACTGTCAGGGGGGGGTGGACAGGGACCTCTTCAATTAAGAATGATAAACAATCGTAATGGCAGGTACCAGAAAGGAGGCTGTCGATCCCTGACGATTGGTGAGTCTGAAAAGAAAGAAAAAGCGCCTCGCGGGTTTTAATTTTTTTTAAAAGAGGTCAACTGAAATACTAGTGGGGGACTGAGTGTACAAATCTTATGTGAGTGTGCAAACTGGATAAAATTGTCAATTTTGGTTCACAAGTACCTTAATAAATATCATCAACAAAAACTTGATGGAACCACTGTGCCACACCACTTTCATGGCCCCCAGCATGATTTCAAAGTTACACAGGGGTTAAAATATTTAAAATGTTCCGATTGTGTTGAAAAGCACACATGATGGTGGTCTGGTGACCAAGGATTCCAAAAAGTGTAGTTTATACTACCTGTGACTTTATAGTTTGGAATTAGGGGGTTAAAAACATGTAAAAATGGTAAAAAAGTCAATTTTGTTGTTTACCAGGGGTTAAAAAATTGAAAAGTTGCTCAATTTGGTTAAAATGTGGTTCAAAGTTGTTTAGCCCATAGAATTGAAATATAGAAAAGTTCTGACTATTTACGTGTCTGGGGTCCGTTCCCGAAAGGGGCTCGTACGACTAGTGTAGCCTTCTCTTTCTATCCCAACTTTTGCGTAAAGTTCACACTTAAGAATTGACTGCGTTCCCGAAACTTGGAAAGCACTTAAGATTTTCTTCAAAACTCACGAAAAATCTACGTCTGTCATTCCTAGCACGTACGCTTTTCCACGACTGTTATGCGCTTCCTGAAACTTAACTAGGCACCAGGTTTATCGTAAAGTTACGCCAAATTTTCGTCTACTCAGAGTTGACGTAGACCGATACAAGGTTGACATCATGGACATTATGGAGGCGCTATATTCGTGATTTTATTTGGAAAAGGGGGATGCGAGGCTGGGAGGTGATTTTAGGTGACTATTCCACACATCCTTGAAAAATGTTCCAGACCCGGAGGTCACTCTTTGTTTGTTTGTTTGTATGTTTGTGTGTGGGTGTGTTGTGTGGGTGTGTGTGGATGGGGGGTGGGTGGTGTATGTGGTGGGGTGTGTGTGTGTGGTATGGTGTATGTATTTTTGTAGGTTGTTTATTTTTGTTTTGTTTTGATTATGCTGTCACCCAATGACCGATTTCAAAACTAATTTGAAAGATTTAGGTAGGACTCTAACTCTTGTCGAATTTCTCACAATTCAAAACATAGATTTCCGGTTTTTAAAATAAAAATATGCCTCTTTTGTGTATTGCAACCCTCCACATTTTAGGAGCGGGGTCTCCAAAAGACCTCCGGATTTTCCAACCCATCACCGTTATTTTTTCCAAAGTGAGTGATCTCCTTCCAAGTTGAAAGTATGGTAAGATTAAGAAGTGATTATGATTCCATCAATGTCTACATTGTGAAAAAACTTTTTTGTAAAGAAACAAAAATTAATTTTATGTAGGTTTTCATGACCAACATGGGCCTTCTAATATTTTTTCCATTGCTCAAAACAAAACCTTTTAAAGCTGCAATTTAGATACAAAAAGATCTGGAACTCGAGACTTGTTAGTGACCACAAATCAAAATATATACTTGATCCATTTCAGGACCACTTGTTGTATGTCGGCTAGGTTTATATTATTGAAAAAGTTAAAATTACATACCGTGCGTGTGCCAAGCAAGTTTGTATTTATTGCATCTTGCAGTAATTTAAAATTTTACCTGTACGTTATGGTAGCTGAATGTAAATGTTAACACGATATTGAGTTTGATATTATAGTTCTTTTTTTATAAAGGAACCTCCCGAATTCCTTTTTAAAAAAGAAGAAAGAAAAATAACAACATAGAGTGTGGAATTACAACCAAATTGGTCACAGAAATGAAATAAAACAGCTTCTCATCGCAGGAGAATAACTACCTGAAATAGTACTATAATTAAACATCTCTATACTAAACTTATTAATTAATAACCGTGATGAAAAAAATGAAGCAATGGGCACTGAGCAAATAAATATATGAGGAGTTTTACACCACACACACAACACACGCGCGACAAAAAATGAACGAACAAACAAAGTTGACCGACAATCAAGCGAAACCTGTCCGAGTATTTTAATAATTGTTGAAAAGTTTATAGTCCACCACACAATAAAAATCATTTCTACCTGATGATAAGAAGCAAATGGTAAATCGCACAACGTGTCTCAGGGACTTTTACAACCAGACAAGAGCCAATTTTAATTTTAAGTCAAATCAATGTAAGGAAAGACCTTTAAAAATCGGCTTGTTTATGTAACGTACAGATTATCGTAGGTTTTTTTTACTTGGTAAGAAATGCTACTTCGACCACTTAAGTCCACTGTTCCGGACGCTTACTACCATGGTCGTAACAAAATATTAAGCATTTGCGTGATGAATTTACGATCTAGTTCGGGAACGGACCCTGGTTATTAACCAAAATGACGAATTAAATCAAACATCTATTTGGCAGCTATTGGATTCTATGACCTGGGGCCTATTTTGGTGGATAACGTGAAAAAAACTAAGCATACAAGATAAGGCAAACTATTCCGTATTTCAATCCTTTAAGTAGGAAAACCAATTTGCACCACATATTTAACTGAATCAAAACAACTTTAAATTTGGCACTTTTCACCATTTTTTACGTTTTTACCCCGTAAATCCTTAACTATAAGCCAGAGATAGTGTAAACTATACATTTGGGAATCCTTGTAACCGGACAAACACCATGGTGTGCTTTTTAACCACATTTTAACACATTTTAAATTTTGAACCCCTGTATAAACCTTGAAAACATAAGCTGGGGGCCATTTAGGGGGGTTGGCAAAGTGCTTCAATCAATTTTATGGATGATCAATGCCTAAAGTACTTGGTTGCAAAAATTCACAATTTATCCGGACAAAAAAGCGCACACTCTTTCACTCAGTAGTCCCTGCTATAACGTCTTTTTCGCAACTATCTCAAGACAATGGGCTACTTTTATTAACCGTTGTAGTAATGAGTACTTTTACAAGAATACGAGGTATGAGTACAAGAATCTTCACAAATCAGTACGAGTCCGAAGCTATGAATATTTGGGCCTGAGTACGAGGACGAGTTTATTATACAACAAAAATTTTAAATCTCGAGTACGAGTATGAATACGAGTACATTATGCCTGAGTATGAGTATTGAGTATGAGTAATTAGATCCTCCGGGAGCACAGTCGGACCTCATCAGACGACAACGGAACTATAAAGCGTGAAACTAATAATATTGCGTGAAGAGTCACTAATCAGTGCCCTATTCTTTACCGTTTAGCCGTTCAAAACGACCAATACCCGCCAAATAGGGGCTTATTACCCCTACCCCTACCTATAAACATACTGATGTATACCCACAGTATATGTTTGGACATTTAATGTCTAAGAAAAATTTACCGTGATGTTAAGAAATCACAGTTTGTCCAATTAATGCTGAATTGGCCGAACTGTCTGACCAAATTCTTGCAATTCGAAGCCACATACTTTATTTAGCTTATGAATGTTCGCAGTGGCCGATTGTTGTATAAGTTTCATGTACTAGCTTGTCGTTGTTGTGCTTAGCTTCCACCAGGTATCAACTCTTCTAGATGAAATTATACTACGATTTCACATATAACCCACTCCACAAACACAATGAACAACCCGAACCAAAACATTTCAAAATGCCAAAAATGTTCACAATATTTGTATACAATATAATCCCATCTTCAACATATGATCATTAAAACAAAATAAGGCTCGGGTTTAGGTCAAATTTGCAATTCCCGGACGAGCCCCCTTTTTCGTTATGGTACGTTGTGAATAACAAGGTCAAACGTATACATTAATCACAAAGAATTGAGCCTAGTGTACAAATGATCATAATTTTTACAACAACATAATTTATATTTCGTTGATCAAAAATGATTACTTTAATAATTTGAAATGTCAAAACACCAATATCCATAAGATAAATTCAACACCAAAATGAAAGGCAACAGCAGAAAAATAACTTTTAAAGAAATAAAGGGTGGTGTAGTATCATTTAAGGACGAAAATGTGTCCGAGGCGCAGCCAAGCGCGTTATTTTAAAAAGTTCTCCTCGTCGAAGTCCGTAGATTATACTGCAAACTCTTTATTTCTATTCTATTACCTAAAATAACTTGATCGCAGAATAATGGGCAGTAAACTGACCAATCAGAATGCTGTATTTTCAATAATGGACAGTAGAGGTAAATAAAATATATATAGAATATTCAGTGTTTGTTTTTAAGTGGTAATATTTTTTTATTAACTATAAATTTTACACCAAGTAATAATTAAAACGTTGTAAAATTGAGTAGCCATTAACATTTACTCTGCTTCTGTTATGATAAATGAAAGTTCCAACAGCTGGAAACAATATCTTCTTTCCCAATAAAACACTAAGAATTCGTCTTTCGTCCTTTCCTTTGAAAGGTTCAAAGTAGAAACAGCAAAAAAAAACCCCAAATATTCAGGATAATATCAAGGTGTGTTTGTATTTTAGGTGTGTATGTGTGTGTGTATATGTGTTTTGTTGTGTGTGTTGTTGGTGATCTCTCATAAAAACATTAATTTTTAATTTATTATTATAACTCTGGTATTTGGGAGGAGGTTATTCTGAGAAGGTGGTCAAAAACCTTCCACAAAAGGCTTTACCATATATTAGGAGTAGATTATAGTACCTTTCCCACCAAACGTTGTCTGAAGCCCGCGTCGCTACCCCAACACAAGAAGATATTCCCAATGATTCTCCTATTGCAACCAGATCATTGGTTGATACAAGGGGCTTGGCCAGGAAAAGCGGCACGGAATTAGTTGCACCAAACATGGTTAGGTAGTGCTGAAAACAATATCACACATTTGTTCACTTTCCTGTGTCACCAAATACTTGAAATACTGTAGGCTCTATATTATTATCTCTCTTTGACCTACTTAGGGACAAATCTATTAGGGACCTGTTTCGAATACATGCAAGCTAGAAGTCAGTAATTTATTCTGGTTGCAAATCTCTTGACGAATGTTTTTAACAGCCTTTAAAAACCACTGACACAACGTTAACACTACCTCACTAATTTTAAAGAACATATTCTTTCGTAGTACAGGTAACCCTCGGTTGCCTAAATAAATCACCAACTACCCTACCTGAAAACCAATTTTACTGCAGTATCCAAGGCGGCCCTTCTTCTATTGTGTAAGACATTCACCTCTCAAATTCCTCTCAACATTTTTTCGGCTATCATCATCTCTGGTCTTATTCCCAGCCGAGATTGGCACGCTTTCGATGCTGTTTTTCCCAGATGATTATTCTGGTTTGTTTTTTCATTGACTCTCCCTCCTGCAATAGCAACAGCTAATTATTGGTAAAATAACCACGAATTCAGATTTGATTGTCGATTACGACGACAATAATGACGACGAAATATGAAGGAATTTTCGTCATTTTTTAAAGCAATTGTTTTTAAGTTACTACTTGTAGTCCATTGCACAGCAACCGAGCCGTTATCATTCTCCACAGGGAATTCCATGATTTCGAGTACTTCCTATAATAAGGAAAAGAGAAAATTTGGAAACATGAATATTAATGGAATAATATAAATCGTGCGAACAGTGTTGCTGCAGCCGTTATTGTCATTTACAATCATAGATATACTCCATAGGATCCAATCATTTGATGACCACCATGGGAGAATTTTTCGCTTTTATAGAGGCCGTGGACTGACACACAAAAGCAAACGAAGAGAACTGTTCGCACAGAAAATCGACAATGGTCATGTTAGATAAATATAATCACAAAAACGTTTATAGGTCGTGCAATAGTTTTTGAGGCTGTGTCCATTATGCTCATCTTTTTTCCACTAGGTTAATATAGGGCTGTTGGCAATTTGATATTATCTATTGATAAAAAGTCTGTTTTGCCCTCTTTCGACTGGTGAGTAGTGGTTGCGCCATCCTCTGTTCTCACATTTTTCTGCAGTGAGGTCTTGGTCCTTTGCACTTCTTTTGACACATGCGTTGGGCAGATTCTCCTAAATCTTGAAGGTAAATTGTATTATGATAATATGCTGTTTTTCCCAGCTTCCTTTCATAGTAATGAAATAATTTCGAACGAATTTCTGTTTCTACAAATTCCGGAGAGAACACATTTTGCTGTGTTTCATCCATCAAAACTTCCTATTCATTTTACTTTTGAAATAACGTCATATTAATAATTATGTTAGATATTCCGGTGACTACCAGTTAGCTTTTGTTATCCTTGGGTGATGGCTTGATCAAAGTCTCAAGTCAGCATTTTCACCTCTTCAGAGGTCGGGGCTATGTTCCTATAGACAGTTCCATCCGCAGTTTCTGCTTTCTCTCCTCTCTGAAGGCAAACAGGCCAACCACGTAGGCTTGTTGTTTGTTTCATCACATCATGGACGCCTGTTGCAGCAATCGTACATTGCGCAAGAGTAGTGGCATCGATTAGGATGTGAAACCAGTGTATGTGTTTTTGTGTACACAAGCCTGTGATTTTTTGAGGATGGTATTGTTATGATGGCATTAAATTGAAGGACATGGCTCACACAGACCGATTGTTGACATGGTTGCTGAATTTCACTTGAGCCACAGCATATATTGCCTCATCCATATGTTTTACACGACCGTGAGGCATTTCTTTGTTTTCTTTAGGATCCATATCCACGTAGCTGACGACAAGTTGTCTGTCAAGATATTTCCTTTTTTTCTGAACGTCTCGTGTCCATTAAGCTCTTGTGAGATAGAGTTTCAAAGAAAATTAAAACATTATGAATCATCACTGAAAGTATTGGATACATGTTTAATTCTCTATTTCATATCAAAATGCTGTTTCGCTCTAATTTTCTTGTTCTTGGCCAATTTTTAGATACATCTACCTCAGAATTTTAAATTTAAAAAAACCACATGCACTGTCTTGCTTATAAGGCCGATTTTTATAAGGTAACAGTACTAGCCTGACAAACCCAGAGGGTGTTTTGAACCATTCACATAATGCATTGCAATCATACATAGGATAAAAAGCGTACAAGAAGCTGAGGACTACAACCATTTCTGATCATGCTAAAAGTTCCCTAAGTACCAACACTTTGGGGGCGATTTTTTTTTAAGCAGTCGGGTTTTAATGTGTTAAAGCATAATAGCACATTTTTTTCACCTTGGACAGAAGAATATGAGAATAGACAAAATCGTGCCATTTAGAGTGGCCTCACTGTCCAAGCGTAGCACGTTTTATTTGCATTACTACCATTGGTCAAATGTTATGACAGGTTAGGAGAGAACTGCAATTTCTAAAGGTCACTGGGTATTTCCTAAGTTTGAAAATTGGCAGAGAAAAAGTTTTCCTCCCAGCTACCTTTACTAATAAATTATCGGGAAGGCCAAACAAACCCCAAAATAACAGATACCAGAAAATAATTTTTTCTTCTCCGTCATCTTCTCTGCAAATAATCTATCTGCAAATCAACACAACATCGTAAGAATTACATAAGCTTTTTCTTTGGGGTCGGAAATGATTATCTCTAATCCATCCTTACTAATAACCTATCTGCAAGTCCACACACACATACAAATTGCACATGTTTCTTAACATTCCTGCCTGTCATACAATAGATTTAATAGACAAAATCTACAGTACCTGTATAAAGGCAATACCTATGACTTATAGATAATTTGAAAATCAGTTACCACCTGGAAAATTGAAAATCTTTAGATAACAGCAGCTGCATAATAATATTTAGCAACATTAGATTTGACTATTATCATGCATTAACATAAATTAAATCATGGCCTCATTTGGCTGTCAAATGCATGGAAATTGAGTATAATTTGAAGTAAATTGGTAACACATTCGCCACCCAGTTTACGAGCCCGCAACTTGCCTACCCCCCCCCCCCTCCCCTTCCCCTCCTCCCCCCCCACACACACACAGAGCAAAAGCGAAAAAAATCCAATCCTTATGAATTTGCCGTTTATGACTTAAAAGCTGCTAACCCATTCTCATAGGGCTGGAAAAAATACTAAGGGAGACATCAAAGCACGAACCCAAACTCCCAGTTAATATCATTATTTAATTTTCCGCATTATACTAATTTCCGATACCATAAGTGGGGGCCACATAATGGTTTTTCAGAAGATCGTTTATATATATCAAATGCACCTTGTGCAAACTTTATTTTAAAGATTTTAAGGGTGAACTGGTAAAGAGTGAAATGGCGCCCATTTTGCTCGACGACCAAAAATAACTATTTGGATTACAAATACGTTTTTGTTCACATATCATAAAACGAAGTGAATTTCCGGGCGCATAACTTTTGGTGACTTCTATCAATAAGATGAAAAATAATAGACAAAATTGGGGTTCCTCCTTTAATGAAAAGAAAAGAAATGAGGAAAACGTGGATGAAAGGAATTTTCAAATACAAGGGGGTTACCCCGTCTAATACCAAGTAATTTTCCTGGAGAAAGTACGGTGCAACATTTTTTGTTTTAAAGTTTCCAACATCGTTTTGTTTTTTTTGATTGCCCAAAAATTATGTTAAAAAAAAAAATTTGATTCGGAAATAGAAGCCTTGACAACACTAAAAACAAACCAAGCACGTTGACCATTTTGCAAACCTAGTTGGGGGGTGGGTTTGGAAACTGGTAAGTGGGTTCTGAACATGCACCGGAAGCATTAAGCAAATGTGGTAACTTTGTAGGACGAACGTACAGTGTGCCAATTAACTTCTGAAATTTTACTGTAAACACCGACACCACGCTTGAAAGGCCAGCATCTTGATTCCCAGCCCAAAATAAATAACACGACGAAAATTTAAAACAAAAGTATTTTTCTTTTAATAAAGGACCAGTACAAAAATCAGCATTAATCGCTCCAAACCAAAATCACGAAGTCGTTGACAATGTTCATGCATTGTTTACATGTTTAGGTGTGTTACTGAAACTAGCCCATAAAAAATAAGAGACACATCGTGCAAAATAATTGCAATCTTTTTCTGGAAAATTCCACGGATAAAGGCTACTAAAGCCAATATAAACCAAAAATAACACTTTGGATGTTACCCAATTGTGGTAAACAAAACCATTCTTTGTAATGTAATATTTAACTCTCAAAGCATGGACCTAAATTATTAAGCAGACTAAATATTTCCAGTGTGGTAAACAGCCACAGCTTTGATATAGACTGTTCTGGCATAATTACTACACAATAGTGACCCGGACTCTACATTGATTCAGACGTTTAAAAAATGCCAATTATTATAAACTGTAGCTTAGTATTCCATGCAACTGGAATTCTAATCAGAAAACCAGATGGACCCCCCAAAAATTTATATGACACTGAATGCCTTTTAATTACACAATTAAGGACGTAATCATTATGAATGAGTCTGACCCTAGTATCTTTACAAGTAATTTCCCTGCATGTAGCTATTACAATTCTAAACTGAAAATGTGTAAACCCGAATGTTCCTAACTACTACCATTAAAAATAAACGTGAGCACAAGAGCAGAAGAGTTGTCCTTTAAAAAAGGACTGTGACTTGTTGATCTGCAACAATAAAGTTTCTTTTAAGAATACAATATACAAAAACACCCTCCCGATCTGCATTCGGCAATGACGACGATCAACACTCATTCATTATACTCTGATTTACATAGTCTAGCGTAAGAACTTCAAATACCATGCAACGTAAATTATATTTTCCATTGAGATTTTAAGGAAAAGGGGCCCTGACAGCAAAAGCTTAAGGTGTGCATGGGCACTTAACAATTGCAAGCGGACGCAAATGTCGCCACCTTAATATGCGCTAGAGGCTTTTCTGAAGCCCTGAAAGCAATATTTAGGGGGCCTGTCAGCAACTTGGCTGACACTGTAAAACTCTTAAAAAACCGTCACTGTACATGTGCCCTTTTTGTACTGGCAAGAGATTGCGATGTAACCGTGCTGAATAAAATTATTTGATTGAAGAATGATTGAAAACCCAATACTTTGCATAACTGAAATTAAAACTTACACTAACCTGGAATAGTAAACCAAAACGAAGTGTGTCAATCAGTTTGTACAGAATCAAACCTCATAACAAGCACGGATTGGGCTTAACCTCCAGTTTTTCATTTACTTGCAAAGAATAAGGCCCCTTGAAAGCGAACTCAATGTTTTTTTTAAAAGTAATTGACAGCCATTCAAGCACGACTTTTCACACCTTACATTGCTTGAAACTATTCACCTTTACAGTGGACATATGGTCCGAAAGCTGTTTTTTGTGTATATACATGTAATACAAAACCTTAAAGTACAAAAGCATAATGACCCAGGAGTGCAATGGTTTTTGGGTTTATAATACATTTAAATAGGCTGTTTTTGTTATTAGAGTGTATCGTTGCGCATGGCTATACAGAGCGCAATAGCTCTGTAGCCATGCGCGTATGTTCAAGGTATGAGTTTGATAGAGAATTACTTTTGCAGGTGGAAGTTTTTCTGGAGTTTTGTGTCACATCAAATACAAACCACATTAAAAGCACTGAAATCATCACCTGAAATCCTGGTGTAAACCAATTTGAAGGGTGTCAATTCGGAACCAATGTTATTGCATGCAGGTTAAATGTTTTCACATTCATGCGTGACCTGACACTGCTACTATTACTGTTTCATGGCTATCACTAGGAGCATTATTTTTGCAGATTTTGATTGAATTTTGATTCACTGTTAAAAAACAATTTAGATAAATAGCTTACCCCGATGCTGGTAAGTACGTCCTTGAAAAGTACCACACTATGAACTTGAACTGCCATTGAAAATAATATAAATAGTTATAAGTCTTTGCCCTGGAGATGGCCAGCGCACGATAGTGTGAAAAAAAAACCCATGTGGCGCTTGGCCGGATTCGAACCGGCGACCTTCGTATACATTCCACGACGCTCTAACCGAACTGAGCTATCCAGCAGGTTCGGTAGAAGACGATAATTATCATCTATAGGTGTTAGGTTCGAAGGTGCCCTTTACACGCCTTCAAAAATGCCTTGAAACTCGTCTTTACTACAGTCTAGTCTCACATCTTATCGATTCCGCTGTTTACACTGAGATACAGAATGCTTTTGCCTGCTTTGCCCGTATTGTATTTATAAACGGTAACGATATGAATAGTTTGGTGCACGTGTCAGGTACAGGTTACGTGTCAGGTATCAGGTTACAGTTTGCTCTTCGGGCGGACCGATATATATAAAATCCGACTCTATTAAATCAAGGTCTTAATATGGTGCCCCTGCCCAGAGTGCTAATTATTGTTTCCAAAAGACACGGTTTATTATGTCTACACCGTACAAATTTACCTTTTCCTACTGATTTCAAAATTCAAAAACCACGTCCGATAGATAATCGTTGTTTGTTTCCCAATGTTAGTGATACGTACGTAATTTTACCTGAATGGTCCCCCGAAGGCCAAATAATCAACAATCAATGGCGTGATTTCATCAAATCTTTTTTTTTCCAAAAATTGGCTGTTTATTCCTATAAAAATGCTTTTTAAAAAGATTCAACATTGTAGATGTTCTTTAATAATTAATATTAAATTGTCCCCGCAAGAATGTTGTAAAAAGGGTGGGTCCATAATCTACAACAAACTGAAAACAATGTCAGCCGGCTAAATACCCTTACCGTGACTGTATGAGCAGACGGATCCCCGTTTTAGTTGAATAGCAGGCTTCAGCAACTTGCGCGCGGCTGCGGTGGTTATGCGTCAAGACTTAATGAATTTTTGTTCTGGTGGATTTCAGTAGCATGTGAAAATGCCAATAAGCCACAACTTACAATTATGGTTTAAGTTGAGAAGAATCCCGTATGATAAACGCCAATTTTAACAAGGCCCTGCATAATCAAAACTTACGAACGCAGCCCAAAGAAACGCAGTCAACAAATAAAAACATAAGAATTACACAGACATGCCAGAACAAATGTGAAGAAAAATAAATGACACCCGAACTTATAAAAAATTCAACCGAAAATAAATAGTGAAAGAACTATGATTATGAAAAAATGAAAAAGAACGAGGAATTGAATTGAAAGGCGAGAGCCAACATGCACGCCTTCCGCTTCTCAACATCCACTATAATTTTCAATACTGCTACGTTCCTCATCTGTTACCCGTTCAATATGGGCGAACATGATATTAAACAATGCACAACCCACCATTATCAAATACTTTGGAAATCGACCTGTGGTAAACAATAAACAGTTACATTATTACTTGTTAGATGGAATTTCGCCACCCTAATTACAATTTGCTCAAAGCGGCACTGCACATTTCACAAAATAAACGAATTTGTTTAACTTGATCGAACAAAATAACACGTACCAAATGGATAGGGACATAAAAAGAGGCTAAAACGCAACCCCGAAATTTGGTAGGCAAACTGCCAGTTTGAAGTAACGATAATCAACAAATTTACAATTAAATGACTAATATAGGCCACTTAACAACGATGTTTAAAACCCAAGTTCACGGACGGACAAACAAGATGCATGCCGCGAGCATCAACTCTAGCTGGGTTTTCAGGTATAACACGCCATTTCCGCGTCGTCTCCTGAATTAATGACGCCGACGTCAATGATTTAAAAAAATCACTGTTTACCCCATACGCTCGCTGATTTGGGTGAGGGCTATGTATAAAATTGCCATACACACACCACGAACATATTAATCTTGAAAAACCCTAGAGGGCGCAGCTGAATTTCAAATGTGCCATTACACGTTACGGCAAACTCACATGAAGGCACACCACCTGACGGTCCAATTTGACATAAAGAAATAGGGTTTTACCAATGGCACCTTAATTGAACACGAAAAAATGTGATCAAGGCATTTATCATGCCCATATTTGGGTGAACACCTAAGGCGACACCAGTAGTATTACACCCAAAAATAAAAATAAAAACACCAATACACCCAATTAAGTCACCGACTTGGAAAACACGGAAATTTTGGTGCAACAAAAAAGTAACAAAACCTAACACAAAAGAGCTATAATATAAGCAAGAACAAAAAATTCTATCTACATACAAATTGCGGGCCCTATACAAACTTTTTAACAACCCACAGGGTCGGGCCCTGATCATTTTGCTGCATATCCGCCCATTTTGGATTTTGACTCATTTTCCTAGATTTTTGTGATTTCGACAACCAAAGATGATTTTTTTTTCACATCAATTTTTGGGAGTCTTAAATTAATCCATATCCAAATCTTTCATAAAAAAAACATGTCGATGGCTTGTCATCCTCCTAATTTTTCTATGTGATGACTATTTTTTGTAGCACCTTAAAACAATAGCATCACGGCCGCCAACTTGGATTTTCACCAAATCTTCGTAAATTTTGCTATTTTTGTTGCATTTTGGAAACCATGGAAGAATTTTTTTTTTCACAAATTTTTCGCCCACAAGTAATTCAAGACAAAATTAGCTTTCATATAATACAAGTTAAATGCCTGTATCGACTTCTCTTATCAATTTTGAATAATTATCAAGCAACCGTCTCTGGAAACGAAACCCCTGTGGAACAAAAACGCACATTGCCCTAAAAACGCAGATACTTTTTCACTGAAATTAAGCTAAAAAGGTGGCAGTGTGTTCGCATACGTTTTAACACCATGAAACATGATATGACATCTGACTAAATCACCCGGGGTTGCTTAAAAATGAACACAACTGAAAGACCCCATAATGGTGTTTGGTTATGGCTTAAACATTTTTTGGAGTGGTCAAAAATATACAACAGCTATCAAAAATTTTGAAACTTAAAGCCCATTTTTTTCAAAGTGCCAGAGCTACCTTAAATACCACGCTTGAAACACCCAGGAAGAGATAACGTTTGGCCATAAGCTGAATTCAGAACTAGCACCATTATTGTAACTTGGTACACCTCATTATACGGGTAGGTCCACTGCACCTCCCCTTATGCACAATACGATTTGAATTATCATAGACCAATACCAATGGCATTCAAGACCAAAATGATTAAAAGTGTTTTTCATTCATGGTACCTGATGCGAAACTTGTAAAGCCGAATAATATCCATCCAAAGTTCACTGTTCGGCAACCTCTTCAGTGTGAGTCCTACAGTTCACTTGACGGGTCAATCTCCTCACCTTAATTTGCTGTATCAATCCGAGATATTGAGTATCGCCCTTAGATTGGTTCCCAACCCGACTACCGCTAACAACTACTTCTGGGTTGGCCAAGATTTGAGTACACAACAGTAGTGGAAAATAGCTGGTGCTTGTAATTCCCCCATCATTTCTGGCCTTGGTACACAACACTTGACGAATATCACGGCGTAACAAGTGAAAAGGCGATCGTCCTTTTGGAAATGACAACTTTTAAGTACAGTATGAGAACCCATCCCTTCTCGTCGCAAACGTAAGTACTTGAACACAAATCATCGGTTGCTGAATTCTTTGGCGGCTAATTGTAGTTTCCATAAGCAAGTAATTTAGCATTCTGCGATGGTAGAAACAGGAGTAATGTAGACGATCGCTTATTAAATCCGATTTCTCGAATTCATTAGCGACACGCTGAGCCCTTGCTTTTAAATAGGACTGAAAGTCTAAATTAATATAAACACATGAACGGAAACCAGAGTGTAATTGAAATAACGAGTGTCAAAGCCATGGATAGCTATATTAGCAAAAGAATTTCTCTGCAAATCGACCACACACACCCCCCAGTGCCAAAACGAAGGCGAACAGTTGAGGTAGAAACGGCAAAAGATTTTCTGGCAATATCAACCACACCCAACCACACCTCTTACCTCTACGGGTCTTACAGAAAGCCTAAGACGATTGTAAGATGGGAGATACAAACCGGCTCAAGAGTACCCCGATTTGGTTTCTAACGAATGCTAGCGAAGATTGTTACCAAGAACGCTATGCTAACAAAGAACAAAGCGGCCGGGATGAGTGACATTTTTAAAAAAGATAAATAAATCGCAAGGAAAGCTATGGCGAGCCAAAGCGACCATATTCTTCTGCTGCGGGTAAATTCATTTTCTTTGATGAACATAGAAAAATGTTATTTTTTAAGTCCACCCACCAATTTTTCAAGCGAATTTTGAGATTTTAATCACGTGTTTGGATTTGTAACTGGCTAGTAAACTAACTATACCTGTGAATGGTTAGCCTCTAAAATGTCTATGTGTCGCAAACGCAGGAATTTTGTCATTAGAATTTTTAATATCGAGATCTCGATAATAATTCAACGGCTGCTAGACATGGGCCTTACATGTTAAATAGCCCGGAAATAGGGCTATGTACGTGTCTAACGCTCATCCATCTTAGAGCCTGGATGCCAGAATATCATAGGTCTTATTTATGGAGTTTCTTTCATGGTCCCACTACATCTCGCTTTGACACCTTTGTGGTTAGTATGGACCCTCTCCATCAAATGCAGGTAGTTAGTGGTGTCCAAATTGTGGTTGTCACATTTTTTCATAGGGGCCAATTTAAGTTTTTACACCAGATGTCAAACTTTTAAAATACTCCAATCATGTTGAAATTTATGCCATATCTGTCCGGCTAGTCACAAGGATTCCCAAAATTGTATAGTTTTGTACCATCTACGACCATTGGTTTTAGAGTTTATTGGGTAAAAATGGCTAAAAGTGCAAAAAAGAGTCAAACTCAAATTTGTCCGGGGTCCACATTGAAAGTTACTCATGATTAAGCTTTTAAATTCTTTGCAAATTTTGCCCTGAAGAATGAGGACTCCCAAAAAGTATAATAGTTTTGATTTTGTTAAATGTTTTACTTACTCGAGATAAAGGTCAAAGAAGGTCAATCAATGCCAATTGGATTATGTTGCCCCTGACCTCTTTTGTCACAGAGCATGATAACTGATGCATTGCAGATGCCTTACCAACTATTCCTTATTTTTGACCCTTAAGCTAGTATGAACAATTTGTTTTCATTACCAAAATTGGAGCAACTTCTGATTTTGACCCCTGTACAAATGGAAATTGACCTTTTTGCACTTTTAGCCATTTTTACCCAATAACTCTAAAACCAATGGTCATAGATGATAATGAAAAATGTTTTAAACTAACTGGGAAAACATATATTCTCCATAAGAGCTCCCCAAATTTCGTTTGGGTCCACGAGGCAATTGCGATTAAGTACCTTAGTAGGGACACAAACACGTTCACTGCAGCGGGGGTTCGAACTTACGATTTACAATGGTTTGAAGTTCACGAGTCCTGCACTTTATCCGTTACGCCACACGTTCTCTCACACGATAACTAGTACGCAGGAATTTTCCTTCAGTAAGTCCCTTCTTTGTTGCAATCCTAAAGATAGAGTTGCACATCAACTCAAGAGTACAGGATCCAGTAAGCCCATTTGAGCATATTGAGATATAACTGTCTTCAGCTTTGGCAAATAAACGTCTGGGATGTAATAGTCGCTCTGCAACTCTGCCTATCGCAAATATCCGCTTTAAGGACTTTGAAACAGAGCACACTGATTCCAAATACGGTTTACAAGCAACAGCTGTAAATTTCTAATTTATGCTCGCTTTTTCAAGGGTGGTATTAATTTTATTAATAACTATAAATTCTGCTATTTATACGTTTAAAGCCTACTCTCTCTGCAGAGAGTATCCTGCGATCTGCGATATCACTTCTTTAAAAAAAAACACTAAGAGAACTTTCTTTTTTTCTTCATTTTTTCCTGTTTGTAATCATCTGAAAAGCTAAACAGAAAAAACTCTCATACAAACATTAATTTTGATTTAAAAAAAGTAGGTACAATTACGATATTAACTTATAACTTGCCTTTCTATCAATGAAAATAGGAAAATTTGGTACATAAGTTATCGGGGACAATGAATTCAATGAGAGTCTATGATACATGTTTGAAAACGCTGCCGCACAATCGCCGATTATTATTATTGTAATCATTATTATTATTATTGTAATTATTATTATTAATAATTTTAATTATTATTACATGGATTTATAAAACGCATTTCCAAATAGGACCGACGCGCTGTACATCGAAAATAAAACAAATATCAAAATACATAAACACAAAGACCCAGGAATTAACAAATAACTTACGGTAATTATTAATTACTGTAAGGTAGGCCATACAAATACGCTTTAAAAACAACATACAGTCCAGGTGTCATATACTACAGTGTCTGTGTGACTGAATGTCCTACCACCTATCTGTCTATTGTGTTCTCCATTGAGTGCTGTATGCATCATTTGTTTCAGCACTGTACCCAAATGGCATCGTCTATAAGGTCACTGTTTATTCCGTACATGTTGCTATGGTAGCTAGGACACTCTCTCATGGGGGACACTCAGTTTCCTTACACAGGAATACAGTGAAGATAAAAAATTCTAATATACATGCATATTAACAGAAAACATGAAACACATGTAAAAATCGCCATATCCAAATCTTTGTAGGGCCTGGAGGTAAACACTCTTCTTTTAGGCAGGGGTTTTGATTTATTGATCTTACACTGGATCATGTGATGGTCGGATCCATAGTGACAACAGGAAATTGTCTTCGGGGTGACATACAGGTGTAGAATTATAGTCCGCCGTACTCATAGTCCGGCTGCACGGTAAAGAGTAGGGCACTCGATTCAGTTGACTCTTCACGCAACATTAGTTTCACGATTTATTTCGTTGTTGTCTATGGAGCCCGGACTGTGGCTCCCAGCGGACTATAATTACTTTCTCACCTGTACACAGCAGTTAAACGAAAGCTTTTGGAGTTGTCAGTCATTGAAGCATGCTCAAATGTGAGTGTCTAAACAAATAGGGGCAATGGTGAGTTTGAAACTGGGATTACTGGGAAAGGCAATTCCACCGTGTTTATCGCCAGATCTGGGAAAATTATAAAAGGAGTAGCCAGATGGGGTGCATTCTCCAATTACCACGGGATCTTCCTTCCCCAACCAGGTTTCAGTAACTACCAAGACGTCAGAATCTTTATCCAAAATGTAATCGTGATAGTTGTAATCTTGTTTCCAACAGACAGAGCATTTCAATAGTGAATGTCAAGAGTTCTTTTACAGCCAAAGTAAACTTTCACCAAGTTACTAATGTTAACGCCGCCATTACCATTAGCCCGAGAACTCGGTCCTTAACAAGACTTGACTTTAACATGCTGACATTATGGTGGTCTTGTTGAGGCCCGAGCCTGTTACATTCATTTTTCGTGGAGAGGGATAACAATAACAACGGAAATTAGTCATGTGAAATACATGTTTTTATCACTTACAAGTTACATGCATCCTCTATTCATATAATACTGATACCTACTACGTTTACATCACATCGGAGTGCTTAAGGGTTTACTTTGCAGTGCGATCTTCAATGCTGTGTTGTGAAAAGCTTCAATTTGTGCAACAATTTCAAGAGTACACATGGCCATGTTTGGGTCATCAATTCTGCAATAACATGATACGATCGATGATACCAAAACATAACATTCGCTGTGTGTACTTCCTAGCATAGATATTATAGTAGATGGATGACCAAGTGTAATGTGTATCCGAGATTGAAAGTGGATGAACTATTAATGTGCAGGGGTGTTCTGAACGGAGGCTGTGCTTCATCGACTTCGAACCGACAAAACTACAAGAACGAAAGAGAAAATGGTCAGTAGCGATGGTTTCAGCAAATATCATACACCATCACGGCCATAATTTCAAATTTGGACCGATTCTCGACGTTATGCAACCGGATGAAAAAAATGTTAATTTCGAACTACCCTTATATGCACGAAATGGCAGAATCACTTACATAATTATGACCTTTGACACATTCATATGACCTTTGGCAGGAAAAATATGGCCACTTGAAGAAGATTGTTTTACCTGTATTTTCAAGCACAACTTTATGTGGAGGTTTACAAATGCGGGCAGTGAAGAAGGTATTTATATGATGCGCCCGATCTGATAACAGGTATCGAACCGATCACTGTTTTAATTCAACAACAGCTACTTTTAGATTGAAACACGTGAGGTGTGTTGTTGTTGTCAGTTACAATAGAGTTTTGCATACACTTTGCATGGACACAATGACCACTAATGCCTTCTACAATAGCAATCTCATTAATTTACATGCGTCCAGTTTCCTATACCAGCTCTGTACAAAATCGCCTCCACGTTTATAGCATGATTCGGCAAGACACTAATTACCATAGTAGTTCTACAATCAGAGTGGACAACGGGTATATGTTTACGAATGCGCTTACCAGCTCTGCGACCCCTTCTATGTTTATTTATAACGAGTTCTTTTATTTTATGATACATATAGTCAGTGATCGAGTAGTACTCACACAATGAGAGAAGTTGATTGTTGGTATAGACCCTATGCAATACGGCGTTACACTTGGCGATTAACATAAAATGTCCCTTGCCCTACGGTGGAAATACCATAGATCACCTGTGCAACTTGAGCATCTCTGGAATTCAATAACAGGTGGATGTATTGTAGTCATGTAATGTGGCTCTCTAGCTATACAGCATGGCTAGTAGTGGTGTAATGGTAGTGGTGTAATGGCAGACGGTACTCACGTTGGGAAAATGAATATCAAATTTCCCGGATGGAGCAGGTGAATTGACATCAAAATGTTCTCTACCAGCACGGACAACACTTTCAAAAATACGATGTATCAACATAAACGACATAAAATACCAAAAACCGGCAAAAACTGGCTAGAAATGACTAGACATGATGGACCGCAGGCAAATATTTTTACCTAGTCCCAATAGGTACCCATATACTTCATATATGGGTACCACCCACTGCCATAGGAAGTCGATGTCAATGAAATTCCCATTGAGTGTGGATGGGGCAAAAATGTTCATCTCATTTTCTCTGAAAATGATAAAAGCTTGCAATAAGTACTCGCATAATCCATGTTCTATATGTAAGGAGAACACATGCAGGTAATTAATTTTAGCAGGATTAGAAGAACATTTTGTGGTTTAAATCTTCATGAGACATTTCAATTTCATGTACACTGAGTTGCAATGGCAGTGTGTGTGACTCTTTATAGAAGAGTCACTGTTGGGACTAATTTTTACCGTATGATAGTGAGGTATTTCAATACCTTACGATTTTTACACGGGTATTTTAAACCTTGGACTTAGAGAATGTTTCTCTTTACTCTAAAATCGGATGGTGGAAGTCGTTGTGGTTCCTTCTTATCTCTTTTTTCCATGGTCGAACATGTCCAGATAATAGGTTACGTGCCTTTGTATTCAAGGGAATAAAGCAAGACCTCACATGGATCATTGTGCTTTATTCCATTGAAACACAAAGGCGCATATCAGGCGCAAAACTATTTTTCAGGTCAAATGTCCACACTTGTACAGTAATGATCAACATAGGGAAATCAAATGTCAAGAAATAGGACAAAGAATATAGGTCATTCCAATATTCACTAGGTATCAAAATATCCAAATAGGGAAATCAACTGTCCACTGGTTAGGTCAAATATCCACACAGAAAAACAAACGTCCACTAGGGAAGACAAATGTTACATAGTAATTTCAAATATAAATGTGTGGATGTTCAAAATGGTCATGATTGAGGTGCGACTCCCGCCTCAAAATCTACGTTGCACATCATATTTTGAAATGAATTGTTATCAAGGAATCGCCCATTTCTTTTCATTACATCAATATTTTAGATGTAATGATGTAATGTGATGTACTAAATTAAAGTCATTATAATGGCCATTTTATCCACAATTTCATATGAAATGTTACATTTACATGTGTGTTCATTTTTTTTTTATGGACAAACATCCTCCTGAAGAAGTGATGACACTTTGCTCTGCAATCTGCCTTCAACGTTGCCATGCGCTGTTTATGTGGCTGTAGCAGAAGTTCACCTTGAACATTTGCCACCTTCCTTTCCTTGAAGGTTTCCAAGAGAACGGTGAGTACGGAGGAAGGTATCTCACATCTACATTATCTGGAAAGTTGGCCTGCCTCGCTCTGCCACGAGCTCGTGCGTGGTCGAAGATCAAGGACGTGTCCTGTCCAGCGACAATCGGAATACCTTCTAGGAAGTTGACAAATCAACCCACGTTCATTGCTTACTGCAAAAAGTTAAAAGGTCAGGTTAGGTCCACGTCGCCTGCAAATCTCTGACTGCTCTCTGACCCAGTCTGGCACGTCCTCACATCATCTTTGTCCATAGATTTATTCCTGCTTCATCTATGTAGACGAGTTCGATGTTTACTTCCTAATTCATCAACCAGGTTGCATACTGGAGCCGAAGAGCCTTTGTACGTGGACTATTTCGTTCTGCCGCAACATATTCCAACTTCTTCATCACGATTAGCTGTCCACTCAACACATTTGCCAAAGGGTGTTGCGAGAGATTCGAGGAGCATTTAGCAGACGTACTCGGAGTTCAGCGTTGATTTGCTGAAGCGTGAACTCAGGATGTTCTTCAACAATCTGCACTGCCATATATCTTATCTCGCCAGTCACCGAAATGACACTATCTCTGCCATCAATTCTACGGATGATGGTATAGGCAGTGTTCTTCTAAGAAGCCTAATTGCAACTTTAACATATATAGTCCTCAAAGCGGTTATAGGCAATCATAAATATTCCGTCGCTGTCTTTATCAGCAATAATCTCTGTTGGGCGGTATTAATTTGCTAAATTATAGTCACTTTAAGGGTCACTTAGATAACAATTTCTTTATGTGGATTATATTTCCTTACCTCTTGACATTTGAATTATCTAATGTGATATTGGTGTGGCCAGGTTTACATTTGTTGGGTTTGTCATCCTATTGCGGTGACATTCGGTTGGCATATTTGACATTTGAAATATCCATAATTTGAACATTCGCCCTAATATTGTGGACATTTTACTTGAAAACCGCGACAATTTGAAAGGATCGACACAACAGACGTCTACGATTGAATTCATTAACACTGTGCTGTTTGCACAGCAAGCAGACTGACCCTTAATTGCATGGGTCCATGGTGGACACGGATTTCGTTTTTTTCCACGAGCCATATTTTTAACGCGAAATTATTTTTGAGCAATATTTTATGTAATTGCTTAAATATCAGTTGCGCATATTTGGTAAAACAATTCAATCGGCCGTGGCGTTTTATACTCATTAACATAAAAAAAGCATTTTGGTGGCGCATTCAGACGTTGTTTGGCCCTTACATCGTAAACACTTTTGATTTCATCATGTAATTGTATTTATTTCCTACTGTTTATGAACAATTTTTTATGGAAAAATTCCTCGGGAAAGTTGGGCGGCAAAATTTGCTGTGCGTCTTAAATATCAGTTTTTGGCCGCCATTTTTGAACGATCATGTGTAACTGATTTTAATATTTTGCTTTTCCCCGTTATGTGGTCTCGTTGCTAGAACTCCATCAATGACAAGTTTTGGTAAAAAATTCCAACGGACGGTGTTTTCAGAGGGGGTCCATCTTGGACCCTCTTATGCACCAACGGGAGTGCGGAAGATCTATAAAGAGATACAGGACATTTCCAGAAAGAAGCGCCCCATTTTGTTTCAAACCCGTTTTTTTACATATTTAGAATGCTACTGTGTATTAGATCCACACTTGAAGTGAATAAGCTGAATTACGCCGTCGTTATGTAATAACATTCAAATTTAAAAGTTCCTTCAATTTGGATAAGAAATAGTGGCAAAAATCATTGATGGCGCTCATACGATTAAAATAAAATAAGGAATATTTTTGGTATCTTAAGGCTGAATTCAGAGATTTCCTGAGGAGGGCGCCCTCAATTTAAAAAAAAAAAATCGTGTTTTTTGCCATGTAACATAATGCTTGTGTCATAACTAATCACTGTGTGAAATGCTAAGGTTTAAATCGAATTCCTTCATATAGAAGGATCACAACTGGTTATAACAAAAATTTCGGAGCCGGAATTTTTTGTTATAACACGTATCCTATGGGACGTAGGATACAAATAAATGTTTACTGCATTCAAACCGAAAAATCCGATTCATCTCAATTCGGAATTGTGCAATTTTAGGTTACTATTCTTTAGTTTAGTTGACTTTTTTTTTATACACAAAAAATACTATTTCGAAATCTCTGAGTCAGACTTTAACCCTCGTTCTACCAAAACATTTTTGTTTTGTTAAACGCGGTTTATCAAGGGTGGGGGGGGGGTAAACTCCCCTAGAGAATTTGTATAAAGCCCCGATGTTTGATTTTGAAACCAGGGGATAGCTATGGTCCATCTTTTCCATGATACCAAAGTAAGTACTAACATACCTATGGTGATGGCGTAACAATGAGGTCTCTTAAGGTCCGCGAAGTCGAGGAAAAATGCAGTTTTTTCCACAGAAAATAGGCGAAACGGAAAAATCCAATTGGTACTAAAAAGTAGGATATCGGCATGCCCTACACTGAAAACATTAGCTGGTCACCAAAAGGGTGTTATTTGACCAATTAAAAATTTGTTTCATGCCCAATTAAATTTTTGATCATTCAACAAAATAAAGCTAAACATGTTTACCCCGCGTTATTTAGGAAAATTTTTATGAGTCATAACATTGTGGTCATAGGCAACATAACTGTATATATTTTAAATTAAAAGTAGATTTCTTTCTAAGAACATCAATGAAAAACATGAAAAATATAATAAATTAGATAAAAACATGTGCTTTTAACCGAGAAAATAATCAGTATTTTAGATCCCGAAAAAAACCCAGAGAATTGCGTTTTGAGGAAATTTCGCAGTTGTTGAAAATGTTTATTTTGTCATGCGTCAATGACAAAGGGTGTGGCAAGGCCACGTCCATCATTTTTTTTTAATTACCAATGCATAATTATATATTATATATAATATATTCATTTTTGAAACAAAAAAAGACGAAAAAACGTGAAAAATACGATCATACAAGCATTTTTCTTACTTATCAGATGGCTCAATTACCGATTGCTGCTGTCAAGTCATCCCACACTCCAGGCACTCAAAAACAACTATTGATCTAAGGGGTCTTTTTGTGATGAACCCTTTTTCTAAAACATCATCTCGACCACCTGATTCGTCTCGATTTCGCGATATTCATTCCTTGTTCAAGCCTTTTAAAAACACAGCGGTTGGCTGCTGGGGAGTCCATGACGTAGCGCATGTCCTAAGATAGCCGGCCAATTAGCGATGCGGATACGGAAGTCGCGGGCGCTGTGAACCGAGCAGTACATATGCTATGGGAGCGTAAATTGGGTGTGCTACTATAAACACTATAACCTTTTGTAAATAAAACCTACTATATTAATAATTTGGTGTAGGTTTTTTGATCCCCCCTTTTAATCTGGTTGGAAATTTTTTGATGTCCCTTTTTTGGACTAAACATTTCTTGACCCCACCCCCCCCCCACCCCCATACGAATTGTTCCACATCCCCCTATTAAATACAACGGGAAAAGTCGAGAGCCATAATTTTCTAGAGCGACTAGTATCTGTTGGTTGTCGTACTGGCTTCCAGCTAGTTACTGATATACTTACCCCACCAGGATTGCAAGTGACACCAAGAAACAGATGAATAATGACTGGACTGCAGAAAGATTAGACACGAGTGAAACCAAATACTAAAATTGTGTATAGGCCTCAAGTTGCGGGAGTGTGGGGTGCATTTAGTATTAAGATAAAATATAGGAATACAAAATGACTCTCTTAAAACAAAAGATGAAAAAGACCACTCTAAAAGAGTGAAATTCACTCAAAAGAGCGCTGAGTGACGCAAAGTCTTTTAGAGTGAGATCCCCTCTAAATAAAGAGTGAAAAATAACTCTCATCAAAGAGTGAAGGATACACTCCTTTTAGAGTTAACTAGTCACTCTTATAGAGCTTGGGAAGCTGTGACAAACAATTCACTCTTTTAAGATTTGTGATTCTTTGTGAATTATTTGTTTGGTGCTTAATATTGGTGTATATATGAGGGTCATAATTCGATAGCATCGTGACATGAATGAATCTTGTGGCTCAATTAAAAACATTGGCATGATTCAGTGTGACTTGCATGCACGATTGTGGCATGCATGACGTGCATGATCGTGGCATGCATGCCCGTGACATGCTGATTGCGCGTTTCGTACATGCGTAGTGTTATGACGTCTCGTTACGGCTTCAAATCACAATACCTTTCAACCTTTCATTCCAAAACGGAAATAAATGAGGCCTTTGTGCCACAAATTTTATAATCTACAGATTTAATATGATTTTAATTGTTTGGTTCAAGATTTGGTATGTCCCAAAAACAAATGCCATATATAAAATTATACACAATTAAATGATACTTAAGATTCCAAGTTCTCTATTGTCCTATAGTTTGAATGAACTTGCAGTTTACGATATATATCCTCACATCACAGACTCCAAAATGCACAGCTTGCAAAATCACACTTAAAACTCCTCATGTCTATTCCAACGAGTGCTGAAGATAACTTTTGTCCAGCAGTTCAAAACGACCGGGGTTTCCCTCGCGACACTAATATTCTGCAATCAATCCAGGTATTCTACCATCATCAGTCTGTCGCTAAGGTATTCATATAGGACCACAACTGGAATCCTTTTGATTCCAAACTAAAGCTCTTCTGGCTTAAAAGACGACATCAGACACTTACCTATCAGCTCCGGCGGCATCCAATTTATAATAAATCACTGGCAAATGTAAAGCTCAAATCTATCTACCATTATTGTAGATTTAAAACTATCTATAAATAACTATACTATAACTGATAGCTTTCCTGGTTACTACTGCTGACTTCCATACTTTACTCAAATATCCATTATATTGACTTCACAAAGCTCCCAAGCCTTAAAATAGATATTACCACAGCATCATGCATAAACATAATAACTTAGCCCTGTCAAATCAGATACAAAATTACATCATCTAAATTGCATCACTTTCGTATTTATACTTAATGGTGAATTCCAGATCATGTAATGTTTTTTGATCTTAAGCAAAAACAAGTTGACTCAGGTTCTAAATTTACATCTTGGGTATCCCATGCCCCTAATCAGTGTGCCATCTAATCTAACAGGTCCACCATTCCCAAACAACACTAGGAATCCCCTGCGTCTCTTTTTTCATAAACAAATACTTTTCCGTGAGAAATGCTTTCTACATAATTGAAAAGCAAATTATATCTTTAAATCAAAAAATGGAGGCTATATATAACATCCTCCCCCTAAAAAAATGAAATGAAATGAAAATTTTTCTCTTTCCAAAATCTGGCTTTATATTACCTTTAACCATTTTGGTGTTTAATTTACATAAAATTTACACAGTGCAAATTTTATACCACTTGTTATAATGTGTTCTTGCATTGCTGCCATCAGTCCCCCTATATTACAGTTGTAACAACACGAATTTCTGAACAAATTTAGGCAGCTCTGGACAAGGCATCTGCCAAGAGACATTTTCTTTTTCCTCCTTTGATTGTCTTTGTTGCCATTTGTATTCTTGTAGAGTTTAACTCCACCTGACAAGTCTCTGATTTCTGTTTTCTCGTGGGATGAAAGTCAACGGATTGTGAATCCGTGTACACTAGAACAGGGTACAACTCGTGTACTCAAGTTCAAACCATTCAAAATTTTGCAATGACAATAGCAAATGCAAGGCACTCTTTCTCATTGTTGAGTAGTTTTTCCTATGTTTGTCAACTCTTGGAGAAAACAATACAGGATGATCTACAACTCATTTTCATCTGCTTGCATGAAAACCCCCCACACAGCCTACATCCTGCATCCCTGCCCACTTGAATTGTTTCCTGGAAGTCTGGCGCAATCAAACTAGCGCACATCAAGATAGATTTGATTTTTCTCAACGCTTTTTGGCATTGCTCTGACCATACCAAATTTTGCGTTTTTTCTCCTTCAGAAGGTAGTTCGCGGAACGCATGTCTAACATGTATTTCACTCATTTTCTGATATGTTGCAACTGTTGTTCACTCTATACGGATGTGGCTTTATAGGCTCGGAGTCCCCTACGTCAATGCATTAGTTATGACATGTGTCTCACGGGTACATCAGGAAATATTTTTTGCCCCCACTTGGGAATTAATGCTTTTAATTCACCTTGTTGACTCTCTGGGAGATGTCCTAGTTTCTTGTCCAAATTGGCAAGTATGTCAGAATCTTTCATTTGACACCAAATCATTTTCTGTGTTTACAGTGCTATCTTGTTCAGGTACTGACTCTGTGAATAGTCCCCCCCATCATTTGCAACACTATTACAACAAACACCGGATTGAAATCCCACAAACAACAGCAAGGCTCTTACATATCCCTTTCATTATACTCTTTGAGCAATATTTATGTGACATAATTGTTGACTTTTACGTCTACCTTGTGTTTTGATCCCATAGTCAAGGTCTCCCACTTTGTCTCATCTCATAATGGTCCAGAATACTTGGCTTGCAAAGGATGCCCTTGTATTGTAAAAAGTGCCAAAACTTTGTCACCCCTGGTTTGAATACTCTGTTTCTGGCATCTTCTTGTCATACCATGTTTTCATTTTGGCCTGGCCTCTGTTTGAAATTTTGTTTTGGCATTTCTGTGCTCTTGGAGCCTGTGTCTGAAATTGAGACACATAGTCTAGCAAATGGCACATCAGGATTTCACCCACCACTTTTCTTTCAGTGTTTCAATGTCCCCTACTTGTTGTGCCAACCACCACGTCAATTCTGTGCCCTAATATTTCTCAGGGAATCTTGTGGAAACACACATGATTGTCAGTAATTACTGATTTCCTGACTTGGTCTTTGGAAGTGGTCCTACAAACACTCTATTTAAAACCCTACTAAATGGCTCATCAATGCTGGTATTGTTCACGGAGCTGTAGGAATTTTCTGATTGGGCTGCCCACCATTTTACATGTGTGCAAGTCTTACAATACTCAGACACATCTTTCTGAGTGTATGGCCACCAAAAATGACGACTCCTAATTCTGTCGGTGTTTTTCTCCACCTATTGTCTGCATGGGACTATCATGCTCATTTGCGGATAACATGGTATTTGCAGGGCAATGTTTTGTCTGGGGGAAATATAAAGTAGGTATAATCGTACTGAAATCGAAATCAAAATTTTGGCCATGCATAAGGGTTAAAAAAGGTATAATTTGTCCTATATATGGGCCATAGTTTCAAGGTCAATACAATGGGGGGATTTTTTCAGTAATGCTCCGATTCTTTTCAAAATGGTTCCCAAATTCTTTATATGGTCTCAAAGGACCAGGGAATATAATACTTTCACTCAGTTCACTCCATGTGATCATGTAATTAGAGGTCAAATGTAATCTCTTTACATACGAAAATGACAAATGCAGGGCAAATATGTATTTTAATTTTACGTTCTAAGACCAGACAAACAAGTTGGACTAATGTCGTCAAAATCCGAGCACTCTGAAGGATTACCCCGGATGGACCTTGAACCGTTAAGAGCCTATAATCATGAAATAATGATCGTAGATATAGCAAACATAACCTTTTTTTTTTTTTTTTTAAAATTTAACCCCTTTACAAAATGTACCCCCTATTTTTTACATGCATCTTCCCATTGTTGATTTTTCTAGACTTTTGACACATTATTCTGTGGCAATTTAGAGGTATGATAACAAAAAATGCTTCTGTTCTTAAACTGGCCAAAACACTCAAATTGGAAATGTTATGGACGGTGAATCTATAAAAAGTGACTGCGCTACAATAGTCTGAAGTGATACAAAGAGATTATTAAATCATCGTCAATTGAAACTCCTAAGGGCTAAATAAAATATCGTGAATAAAATGAAAATGCACTGACCTGGAACTGGTCTGTTTGGCCTTTTTGAGTTTATTCGTCCTTGCCCCAGCGTTAGAGTCTGGGTAAAGTGTTTGATGGTTGTTAGGCAACATTGACCTACTGATTGCAAATCTCGATGATGAACTTTGTTACCCTAGAGAATTTTGATATACAGTGAAAGGGGTAAATTAAACGGGGTAACATTTTAAATGTTTCACACGGGCTAAAAAGCCAAGGATTCAAAAGGTATTTGCTATTGCTTCTAACACAGTAGGCTTGAAATTGTTTAAGGTTATCCTGTGGTAAAACATTTTAAAATGCACAGATTCTTCTCAGAATGGGAAACGAAAGGCAATGAAAAATAAATGTTATGTATTTGGTTGCCATTTGGAGTTTTACTTATGGGGTAAATATTGAAAGGGCCCCAAGGGCTGTGGGGGAATCAATATTCTAGCCTCTGCTTCTTCTTATCGTATCCAAACACAGTGGTTCGCAAATATGAATCCAGGGATGTAGAGGTGTGTACAAATTTCTGGCTGCTTCAATGAATTCTGCAAGGTCCTTGTCTGTGCATTGTTGCTCCAGCATTGGGCAGACCAAGAGAAGTTCCATTGTCTGTGGTGCAGTTCCGCAGTCACAGGTAGTGTCCTGATCTGCTTCCAGGTATCCCCACTTCTGCAAGGAAACCTTGGATCGGCCTCTGCTCAATATCTTTGAGCTGATTAACATAAAGTAAATATACACTTCTTGTTGAAAAATTGCCCATACAAACAATGTCAAACCATAATGAAACAAATTCGACGATTACAAATATTTTCCCCATCATGACCCAGTGTTTGGCCTTACGTGGGTGGGCAAGCCAAGATATACCAGATAATAGCAAACTATACCTATTGTAATCCGCTGTAACCCATGAGGACAATTTAACATGCATTTTTAACACAACTCAACCTAACATGCCTAAATACTGCAAGAGGGGAGGATTCAACTAAAAGGAATTCAGTAGGAGATCGGTGCAGTGGTCAACGGATTACCAGTTTCCAAATGAAGCACGCGTAGCGTGTAAATCTTGTACATGAGCTCATGCGATCTGGCCAAAACTATTGCAACATGCAGAAGCAAACTTTCATATTCCCAAACTGATTTCAAAGGGTACCATGGTTCTTGACTATACATGACGTAATGAATGACCACTTATCGTTGTTCTCAAACAACATGTTTAATCATCCACATTAAGAGCGTTAAAACATTTGATTTGATTGTCATTTTCCACAAATATGGCGAATTAAAAGATCTTGCAAACGATAACTTGCCGATTGTACTCCAGATTAAATAAAAAAAAAAAACAAACGACAAAAAAGACATTACAATAGCCACTAAATGTACAGGTTCGTTAGGGTTTATTCTACATGTTTATGGGAGAAAAATTGTGTGGCTGTGTGGACCGGAAATGAGAATGTCGAACGGCATATCTGAGATGTCCGAATGCAAGTTGAATTATAAAATTATAATATTTGCGAAAATCATGTCTGGATACGCACTCACATTCCATGACAAAGAGCACGAGGTCAACAGCGTGACTAAAAAGTTCTTTTTATGCTATCACGGCGACCTGCTTTCTTGCCATTAAATTTCTTGAGTCGAAAAGTGACGAACATGCTCTCACCTTCCATCGACGTTGTTTCATTTCCGGTCCATACAACCATTCCGATTTTCTTAACATGCAAACTGGTCCCCAACAAATCAGTACCTTTCATTTAGCGGCTATTTCGAAACCATGTCCGCGTTTCTGTGTCTGCATTTCTGGAGTAGAATTAGCACGTTATCGTTGGCCGACTTTTTCAAGAATTTTTAAAGAATATGATATTCGCAATAAACGTTTATTGCACTATTGGTTTTGGCGAATAACATTTGTTTGGCAAAGGGCGAAGGGCGACAGAAGAATGACTAGACTGCAGAAAGGTTGGGCACGAGTGGATCAAATACTAAGATTTGTGTATAGGCCTCAGTGCGGAGTGTGGGTGAATTTAATATTACGAGAAAAATATAGGAATACAAGAAATGTATACATGTATGTACGTGCTCCGGGCGCCACCTCAGGAGGTGCTGAAATGACGTTTTAAAAAATTGAAATTGACACAAAGAAAAAAAATACTGTTGTGAATGTTGTTGTTGTTGTTGTCACAGGCAGTAGAGCTCATCTACTTCAAGATAATGAGATAACTGAAAGCTCTCAGAAGGCACTCAAACATACTGAGAGATCTCCGAAAGCGCTCAAAACATAATATAGGGCAATGAAGTTTCCAGGTCCTCATGGAGTATTTTTTAAAATGCTCCGATTCTTTTCCAAATGGTCCCAAATTCCTCATATGGTCACAAAGGACCAGGGAATATAACACTTGCACTCATTTCACCATTTGGTCATGTAATTAGAGGTCAAAATGTAACAATGGTCTACATATAAATGCAATTCAAAATAAATGTTATGTATTTGGTTGCCATTTGGAGTGTACTTATGGGGTAAATATTGAAAGGGCCCACAGGGTATGTGGGGGATCAATAGTCTAGCCTCTGCTTCTTCTTATCGTATCCAAACACAGTGGTTCTCAAATATGATCCAGGGATGTAGAGGTGTGTACAAATTTCTGGCTGCTTCAATGAATTCTGCAAGGTCCTTGTCTGTGCATGGTTGCTCCAGCATTGGGCAGACCAAGAGATGTTCCATTGTCTGTGGTGCAGTTCCGCAATCACAGGCAGTGTCCTGATCTGCTTCCAGGTATCCCCACTTCTGCAAGGACACCATGGATCGGCCTCTGCTCAATATCTTTGAGCTGATTAACATAAAGTAAATGTACACTTCATGTTGAAAAATTGCCCATACGAACAATGTCAAACCATAATGAAACAAATTCGACGATTACAAATATTTCCCCCATCATGACCCAGTTTTTGGCCTTACGTGCAAGCACAAGAGGTTCCAGATAATAGCAAACTATACCTTTTGTAATCCGCTGTACCATGAAGGACAATTTAACATGCATTTTTTAACACAACTCAACCTAACATGCTAAATACTGCAGAGGGGGTGATTCATCTAAAAGGAATTCAGTAGGAGATCGGTGCAGTGGTCAACGGATTACCAGTTTCCAAATGAAGCACGCGTAGCGTGTAAATCTTGTACATGAGCCCATGCGATCTGACCAAAACCATTGCAACATGCAGAAGGAAAATTTCATATTCCCAAACTGATTTCAAAGAGTACCATGGGTTCTTAACTATACATGACGTAATGAATGCCAAATTTGTGTTCTCTTGTTATCTCCCATTAAGAGCGTTAAAACATTTGATTTTGATTGTCATGTTCCACAAATATGGCGAATTAAAAGATCTTGCAAACGATAACTTGCCGATTGCACTCCAGATGAAATAAAAAAAACCCAGAACGACAGAAAAGACATTACAATAGCCGCTAAATGAATTGCACAGGTTCGTTAGGGTTTATTCTAAATGTTTATGGGAGAAAATTGTGTGGCTGTGTGGACCGGAAATGAGAATGTCGAACGGCATATCTGAGATGTCCGAATGCAGGTTGAATTATAAAAATTATAATATTTGCGAAAATCATGTCTGGATACGCACTCACATTCCATGACAAAGAGGTTGTGACTAAAGTTGTTTTTATGCTATCACGGCAGCCTGCTTTCTTGCCATTAAATTTCTTGAGTCTAAAAGTGATGAACATACTCTCACCTTCCATCGACGTTGTTTCATTTCCGGTCCATACACCATTCCGATTTCTCCCGTAAACATGCAAACTGGTCCCCAACAATCAGACCTTTCATTTAGCGGCTATTTCGAAACCATGTCCGCGTTTCTGTGTCTGCATTTCTGGAGTAGAATTAGCAAGTTATCGTTAGCCGGCTTTTTCAAGAAGTTTTAAAGAATATGATATTCGAAATAAACGTTTATTGCACTATTGGTTTTGGCGAATAACATTTGTTTGGCAAAGGGCGACTTCGACACTAATCACGTACTGTGTAGTAGTCAAGAACTCCAGGTACAATTAGAAATCAATTTGTTATTAAAAACTGCTTTGGTCTGCATGTTGCAATACTTTTGGCCTGGTGTAGTATAAGACGGAGAGTATTAAAACCTGCATTTCCTGGTAATGCAAGATTCAAGGTTACCAGCCGTTGGTAAAATATCGTAATGCCGTCTTATGACGGAACCAACCTTAAAATTATACGAAAGCTGAATTCTGAAGAGTGGCATCATACATTCTGATCCTTTTGTAATTATTTACACGGAGGGCTCGCATTTATGGACCAAAGTGGCATCACTACAAAAGCATCGAAAATAATATATATATTCCAATATTTCATAATTATTGTGATTTCAACTTCGCATGTAGACATATGAACAAAAACACCCGATTCTAAATTTATGCGGTTAAGATATTGGAAGCCCGAATGTGTACCATGGCCGATGAAACTCTATGTTTCCCACACTGTTGTCTGTTATACTTTGGAACCGTTGTTTTTACCATCTAAAAGAAACGTTAATTTCTCAGACCTAAAATATAATGGGAGAAAGTAGTAGCTTTTTCTGACACAAAATCCAAACGTAGGTCATCTACATTATAATATTCACGTCATTCACACATCTTCAATTGCCCAAGCTTCGCTATCTCATTGAATAGCCCACATGTTGACTCAAACGTACAATACATTTAACATTGCTCAGTATTATGGACATATGGCAAAAAGCTGTATGTTCTTACCTAAGATTAGATTTTTGGCTTCAACTTAAGACGTCGGTAACTGCTGGCTGATGCGAGGTTAGGTTTTTGGCTTCAACTTAAGACGGTGGTAGAACATGCTGATGCGATTGGTGGTTTTATATTTAAGATTATATCCGTTTCGGTGAGTTTGTCCATGGGCACAGCTTTCTAATAATATTTAGATTTCTTGTTCAAAAAACGCGGACATCAATTCAATAAACCACATACACGTACTGTTCTACGGAAAATAAAAGCGTGTATTGCCCTGTCGAAAGCGCGATTTTAAGTGCAGTTCGATGCGACATAAAAATATTTTAATACTTTACAGTTGCAACGTATCCCGTATTTGATACGGATGGTTCTTTCATTGCAATGAGTACCTTTAGTTAGGACGGTCCCCGTGCCGCTAGCAAAATGAGCCTGAATCGACCCGGTGGTTTACCATATATTTTTTTTTTAAGTCGTCCACTTAAGGAGAAAAACATCAAACCACAATGGGTCCAAATAAGAACTACACAAAACATTTCACACAAACAAGACAAGCAAGACAATTTTGGTTAATAAAATGAAAATACATCCAAATTTAAAACTTGCACAACAACAAAACCTGACCAGAGCTGGAAAATTTAGGTTACTAGCAGCCCTTAAATTAATTACCCTATTTTAATGTTCTTCTTCTTAAACCTAATTACAAAGGTCTACGTGGCAATTGCTCCACATGGTAGGCTCGTAACGCAACGTAACTTTTGCCAACCTGCCGTACACATTTTGTAAGGCCTAGCCCCCCCCCCCCCCCCCCCCCCCCCCCCCACCCCCCCCCCCCCCCAAACGTCAATTATTAAGTGCAAACAAAAGTACCACCGCGATCGCGAGCGGGGCTCTATGTAAAAAAATTGTCCCAGCACTCAGATACCGAAATTATTACTAGAAATCAATTCAACCAAGCTTCAAAAAATTACAACTATTCAAACATGTTTACAAGTCTCTGCATCACCAGCAGCATAGGCCTACAAAACTATGCCATAGTTTTGTAGGGCCGATGCTGGCCAACATTTGCAAACCCAATGCGAACGCAAATTTAACCTTTCTGCAATCTGTCAACACGACAGAGACAGCGTTTTTAACATGTTGTAGCCAAATGGACACCAAACACAAAACTTCACACTTCACCTGCAAGTCACACATGAACCTCATGAGCCTTACATTATAACTTGAAACCTTGCACAAATGCAAAACCCGAAGCACAGATTTCGTACCCATTTCAACCCAAAAAACTGAATAGCATATGTTATTCGTTTCCTTTCCATTAATGATGAGGATATGTATTTTGTGTGTTTACGAAATGCACAAAAATACCTCAAGCTAAATCGAGCACTTTATGACTGCCTTACAGTATAGAACAACTCTGGAATGATTTTGGCTTGATAGCTTTTGAGCTAATTGCTATGTTACTTTGATTCCTGGTAGTTTCTGTGAGACATTTTTAAAATCTTCTTAAAACGTGCCCTCCCGGTTGTATTATATGTTAGGATTTAGGGTTAGGCATATATGTTTTCTCGATGGCAAGATATTTGTATAACAAAAATATTATATGTGTTTTACTTGAATTGCGTAAAATATTACAAAGCAATGCATGCACTTGGGCAATAGTGTAGACAACCCTACATTTAGTATTAACCTTCGAAAATTAAAGCTATAGCGTAATGGATACAAAGTGCATGCACTTCCACGCCAATCAGTAGTAATTTCGTGTCCATAAAATTATGGAAATCTAAAAATGCAGATAACGTTGTAGTACAGCACCAAAACACATTGCTTTTTTTATTAATATTCAAAAAACTTATGGCTAGCTGGGTTATCGTCCACTCAATCTATGAAAATTACTAGGTATACTTAGACCAAAATTGCTACAGAAGATTTTTTTTGCTGTAACTGGCAGTAAAAGCTCACCAAACAACATATCAAAAAAGTAGAAAAAGGGAAGCCTGACAAGACATGGTAATTTGCAATACGTGGACGTATTTGCCCAAATTTCGATAAATGTGTATAGCTCATAAATGCATGTTTAGTTAAATTTCAATTTTTTGTTAGTATTTGAACATGTTTTGCATGGCTATGCCTGCAAAATGTGCCCTTGCAATTGATATATTAAAGTGCAAAAAAAAGGTGGTTATTATTCAACATGGCTTTGCATGTTTCCGTCCAAATTCATTTTGAAATGTACCAAAAATAGGGGGTCACTCGACTCGGTATACAAGCTGAATAAAAAAGTGGTCATCTAGTATGAAACTTTAAGAGGGGCTACTGAGGTAAAAACCTGAAGTTAAAATAGAAAGTGCCTTTCTTCCAGGGTTCAATTTGCCATGAAATTATAAAATTACTGTCATGAAATGATGAAATTGTAGGCCGCGAAAATTATGAATTTTGGGTGTTAAATTCTTTGAAAAAGTGGATAATTTTATGCAAACTTGTGAAAAAGTTGGTAGCAGGAAAGAATAAAATGGAGGCCATTGAGAATCTGAAGACTTTATAAGGGGTCATTGGGTAATAGCACGGGTAATAGGTATGGCAGCAGCAAAAGAAGGGGTCATGGGTACAAGCTAACCGTAGTGGAAGTGGCCCCAATTGTCTCCAATTTTACCGTGAACTATCCACCGCCACCACAGTTCCAGTCCATAATAGTCTGTAAATCCCTAGAGATTACAAAGCTAAGCAGGGGCCTGAAGACACGCTGTTCACTTTCAACCAACGAGACCAACAGAATAACGGTTTCTGAAGATTTATTCGGAGGAAAACGGGTTTGTCCACCGCAAAGAATGGCTTTATGGCCCATTGGTCATTATCATTGTTTTGCTACTTTGCATAAAGCCCGGTCATCGTCCATTCATATCCCGTTGGCTTGCTGCTCCGTTGACCAATGGGCATCGGCTTTTCCCCCGGGCTTTGGCCTTTTGTTGCCATCCATCATCACATAGCATCAGAACTGCGTAGGAGTAGGACATGGTTTCGGTTTTTGACAAAAAATTGTTTTGCGAAAATCTCTACTGTGATCTGCTTTTACAAGGATTTATTCTATGTCTTACCTCTGTTGATCGGCAAATTCAGTAAACACTAACCGAACATTTCATCCGGCGATTTGGGGCATCGTATGATTTTGTTTACATCGCTGCGGTGTTGAAACAAGGAAATATTTTTATCGTAAGGTTCTTGTTGCTACGGACGCCATGTGTAGGAAAGGGGGTACAAAAAGAAAAAGCCTCGGCAGCAAAATTAGTTTCAATTATTACCTTTTGTCAATCGAGATCCCAGGCTCGTGCTATACAGGAATTGACTGTGTTTACTACTGGTAAAGCTATGGAAGCTTATTTGGATTCAGTTTCTTCGGCCAATGTACAGACGGAAACCAGAAGTTAATGGCGGCCGTGTTTCTGTTAGTCAAAAATTCTGCACCTGTAGTTTCTGAATCTAGCAGTAACAATATTCATAAATCTGTCCAAGGAGCTTCTCGGGCCGTTAGCCAAGGCGCAACTCGATCGTTTGGAAGTGGTGAAGAAAACAACACTGTTGCTTCAACGTCTACTAGTCTTGCAAATTTTGACCTATCCTTGACGGGAGCGGTAGTTCGCCGCATTAACAGTTGTGTTGCTGCATCATCAGGTGATTCCGTTCAGGAAATCGCACAGGCAATTGCAAGTGCTAGTTCGGCGTCCGCATCATCACATAGGTTAACCAAACTGTAGCCGGGATCGGTAATCCGTCCGTGACAAGCCAGGTTAGTCGTCCAATAATGCTGATCAACTTCTGAGTGGATTGAACGGTGAGAGGGATTTGCCTTCTGCTGTTCTTTAAATAATTCAAACTTATCAAATAAAGCCTTGTTCAGTATTTGAGGGACAATTATATCAGTGCAAATTTGTCAAGTTCACAGTCAAATCGAATGAATTCGCAAATCAATAATGCCAATAGGGCTGTAAATGTCAGCTCTCTGTTTAATGCAGCATGTTTACAAAATGCCCACTACAGGTACAAGACCAATTAAGCTCAGTCTGTGGCACCCCTTTCGATTAGTATAGACCAGTTAACATCCTACGTCACTTCTTTTGTGCCTGCGAACGTTATGGCCCATAGTATTAAAACTCTAACAGTTACAATTGCCCCGGTAATTGCCCAGTGTGTAACAGTCAGACCATGGAGGTAGGAGAGAAGGAGAAAGCTCTTCCCAAATCCCTTTGACCGATGATCATCGCCGCCCTCTTAAAGACACTATCAGTGATTTGAAAAATATTTGAAATTTGCAGGAATAGCTTCAAAGTGAAGGATAAGTCTGTAGAATTCTCATAAGTTACCCTTCCAGCTGTAGAAGTGACAGAAAGGAAGAAAACGGCAGTGTTCCAAGATACGATTCTCCGTTCAATTACGTGTTGTAGTAAGTGTCCGTTCGGACAGTATGACTAAAATCTCCGATTCTGTCCTTATAAGGTTGCTTCTGGTCTTATCATTTGCAGGGTATGTTAGGATACCCGTACTTGTTGCATACATGCAAAAACTGATTTTTGATGATTTTTTCGATTTGCTGATTTAGCAAATCACTGATAGTGTCTTTAAATAGGTCGTAAAACTATTGTATTGGAACAATACAACACGAGATCGATATTGATGCTGATAGCATGTGCATCAACATTGCATCGATGTAAATAGTTAAGCAGATAGCGACATATATTGTAAGAAGTGTGCATTTCTTTATAAAAGCATGAAACTTGGCATAAATGTTTACAATTAAATACTGAGTATTGATTATTTTTAGACATGGAACCACGTCACCGTCAATCATCTTCAAGGTAAAACAAGATCATTTCGGATCATTTGTGGTCATTTATTAGAAAGTGAGATAGCATGTTCCTAAGATGATTACATTGATTCTAGTTTTACTCGTACTTTTCGGCTTTTAAAAACTTGAATGTTTTGTAGCGCCGTATTTCTTAAAGTATATTTGGAGATCTAAGTTGAATTGGGAAGAAAATGCCGTATCTAAACAATGGCACTCAAAACTTCACAGTGTCCGATGTTGCCCGTTTTTCAATTTGTCCCGAAGTTGGCCACATTTTGGTGAAATAAATGAGACCCTTGGCGATATCCGATTTTCACATGTTTACATGTTTTAAGCACATGATCCGTGTACAAAGTATTGTTACAATGGACGTCCCATCGCCATAATTAACCACGCATGGTAATGTACATCGATGCAATGTTGATGCACATGCATTCAGCATTAACATGATCTCGTAGTAACGTTTTTTTGCAATATAGGCCTAATCAAAATCTATTTCATAGTATTCATGTTTTTAGGAAAGATACAGATGAATAAATTCAGTTATCAATGGAGCATATATAAAATCCGATGGTTCCATTTTTGTGGCTTTTGGTGATTAAAATGTGATATGACTTGTAGCATTTTCAAACAAATTCACCGAAATGTATCCCCAATGAGCTATGTCCCTGTATCTCTTCAATGAAATGTTCATGGTTATGAGAAGGGTAGTAAGCTAAAGAGATAAAGAACATTCCAGCAAAATATGCCCCTCCCATTTTTTTAACAATTTTAAAACCATATATAAATCAAGCTGGAGGACATAAGCCGTAAAAGCCATCTTCATGTAATAATATGCTTTTGTATTTTCTGTTGTGCATGACAGATATCCGAGTATGCTTGTTTATGGGGGCGAACAGGACAGCAGGGGAGTTCAAAACTTAGTGTTTTGTTTGTTTTCTTTTCTTTTGTTCAATAAACCTACGAAATGTCCTCGGTTGATAATCTACAACAAGGCGCAAATGTATACAAATTTGTATCCTCATAAAATCTCGTGTCCCTTTAAATGAAGAAGGCCGTCTTTGATTAAGTCGAAATGTATGTCACAGGTAGATCCATGAGAATGTTTATGTGTAGAGTTATGCAACCTTATTCTGTATGTTTTAATGTATTTTGACCTCAATCGACCTTTTGTGACCTCGAGGTGACATTGAACTTGACCTGTGGCAGGTGGTTCCATATCCAATTGTTTTCTAATTTAATTCTCTACCTCTCTGCCAAATTTGATGCTTTTATACAAATCACATTTTTTGCCATTATCTGCTTAACTAACATTTACAATTCTGTGGTAAATATACCAACTTTGGGACCAAATTGAGACAACGGGCAACTCCGGGCACTTTCAAGGTTGGTGTCATTGTTTAGATACGGCATTTTTCTTCCCAATTCAAGTTAGATTTTCGTCTCCAAATATCATACTTTAAGAAATACGCGTTTTCAAAACATCCAAGTTTTCAAAACTAAAATCAATGTAACTCATCTTAGGAACATGCTATCTCCGATTTTTTTGGACTGAAAGATATCAGGAATTTCGTCTGCAATCGACCTCCAATCTCTTGTTTTCGTCTCCACATGTAAACAAACCACTGCGCATCGGGGATATACCTTTCTGCGCACAGGTCATATCTTGTTCAACTGAGCGTGCCCAGCTTCTGTCGCCGATGATCATGGAACATGAAAGAGTATTCCCTGCCGAGAAGCGGCCTTTGTTTGTCTATGCTTTTAGCATGAGTTCCCAGTGATATATTGGGACTATCGGCGTTGGCGTAAGCATTAGGGAAGAGCTTTCTCCTTCTCTCTCCTACTCTCACCATGGTCAGACCGACCTATCAGGTACCAGGCCCCTAACTGTTTACAACATTGCTGTTGATTGATTTGATTGAAACTGGTCTCTTTCAAAATCAATTAAGCATCTAGTCATGGGGAGTTTATTGGTTTCGCTTTGGTTTGATTGATTGACTGGTCTATTTCAAAATCAAGTCATGTATAAGTCAATGGGGATTTATTGGTTTCCGCTTTGTTGCTTGAGATTGAGATCTTAGAGTTGTGTCACGTGTGTGAAGTTACTCCACCCTGGTGTGTGTGTCTGATTATGATACCCAGATCACAGAGTGTCAGTTCATGTCAATATATGGATAACCCACGGAACTGTGTCCTTGTGAGGAGCATATTGTCACCTTTAGGTTAGTTGTATTACGATGCAACAAATAGTACCCAGCAGCTGTGATGTTCTTCGTTATTCCGATAATCCGGTTCACTTTCCACTTATGTTCAATTATATCTACACTTTAAACTCAATAGGTTAATTTATGCAGTTGACCCCTAGCGTTTTCATATAATCAGGGCGAAGCTAAATCAACATCATTGATCGATTTCACAAGCAGGGTTATACACACTATTGTGTCCTTATGCAGCTCAACGTTTATTTTTATCAATTTGGTAGGCCATGTATATTTAGTTTTTAAACTGTCGCTGCTAATGGCCTTTCAGGTTAAAAATCTTGTAATTGATTGATCTTTTACGCAGTGGCTATTTGCATTTGGCCCATTACTTCAACATCTCCTTCAGTTATTGTTTTGGTTTTTGGTGTGCCTTGCTCATGCAGGGTTGCTATCGTTCCGCATGAGGTTCATCTCTCTTGTGGGTGCCTTAATCGATTTGTTTCGTTTTAATACGGTCTCTATCTTTAGTAGGTAGTATGCCTTGATTGTGTGCATCCCGTACAATTTTTTTTCCAATTATGCCGAAGGATGTTGTTTGGTGATCTTGGAACTAAATGTGGTTATGCGTAACAGACCTAATTTTATTAAAATTTAGTACACTACGCACATTTACATATTCCTCACTTGTTCTATGTATGGTGTAACGTTGGTTCGATGTTATCCTTAAGGGATACTCTTTAAAGCGCTGAAATTTTTTATCTTGTTAATGGTCTTCACCCAAAACCCTATCCGCTTATATTTTGCCCCTATATTCCGTTTTGATAAACCCCTTTGAGTGATTTCTGTTTAAAATATTTTGTTCTAAAATGGGCACATTCACTCTTTCTAGCCCAACCAAACTTCCCTTAGGCATATTAACGCGCTGGGTTATTGTGTTAATTGGTTCCTTCCTTTGTTACCAAAAAATTTCACCTCTTCCAACGTCCTTCCTGGGGTTTGGGGATGAGGCCTTTAGCGGTCGGGATGTGGACCAAACATTTTATAACATATAATTTGTAGTCGCTAATTGTCTAATTCATGTTTTGTGTGTCGTACACCTTAGTTTGGCTCAATTACAATAGTTGCAGTAATTCATATATCCATCTATAATTACATTAGACCGTCAAAAGGTTGGTTGAATGTTGATAGTAATTATGGTATGAAGGCAGATATAGTCCGCCGGGAACCTTAGCCTGGCTCCATAGAATACAGGCGTGAAAATAATGTTGCGTGTTCTGTCAACCGAATCGAGTGTCTCGCCTCTATACCGGCTCGATGTTCGGCGGACTATACCGGCCAAGCGCAGCTTGGGTATTTTTTCATGTAGGAGGCCCCATCTGCTTTTTAAAAAAATTGCTGGGAATTGAAATGTATTTTTTGTTTTGAAGCTTTTGGCGGTTACCCCCTTCAGTTTTAAATTATTTTAAGGTTTTTCGTTTGGCATAATGGCGCATGATCAGATTGTGAACTGTCTTTACCAGGTACTGACTTGAAGGCATTTTATGTTTTGGTGTAAGCCATCCTTTAAAAACAAATAAATAAATCCCGACGTGGTCATTGGGCTACTTAAAATTCTTTCTTAAACTAGGTCGTGTTAAAATACCATATCAGCACTCTTTTGGTTTAGAGAGAGACTGTATTTTTAGTAAATCACACGCCGATTTATAATCTCTTGGCGTGACGTTATACACTGTTTGCCCGGTCTAGGCGCTGGCATTTTATACATTGTGCTTTTTTTCATGTATTAGGCACATCCGTTGATTTATATTAGGATAAAGCCATAATTAGGCTATTATTACTAACGTCATTAGCCCACCTTTTAATTTCCTTGTTTATGGCTTATTTAAACAACCTGTATTAACCTGTGTTCCTATTCGGCTTGATGTAGTTACAACGTTTTTTCCTCCCTTGGGTTTTTGGGGTTTCAAGCCTCGCCTCATGCATCTGCTCCTATTTGTGTTGCGTCTATATAGTATCGTGATCGATGCGTGCAATTTGCTCGTGCATAGGTTAGCGCAAGCCAGTTTACCCTTCATCGTCTTAGCTAACGTGATTCTACATCGCGAATAATGTAACCATGAATTTATTTAATTTCTACTCAATTTATCATTACAATGTTATATCTGGGATATTGTATAGAATTACATGTTTTGGGCTAACGTTTTTAAAAACCATATAATACCCCTTGGGTACGAGGCGGTCTAAGGTGGGGCGCTGAACCGTCGGCATAGTATAAGATCGACCGAGCGCCCCTGGTTCGGCCCGCGAGACTCGGGTTTCTTGGTCATACTTACTCAAATAGTGTTCCTATAAGGTCGGAATTGCATAATTGCACAGCCGTGTGAATCATGGAATTTCTCCTCGCTTTCACCTATTGCTGAAATATGCAGGGTATGCAATGGGTATCCGGCGCCTCATTGTTTCGGAGAGTCAGTAAAGCTGTTGGTCCTGTGTACCAGGGGAGTAATTCCTGAACACGTAAAACTTTTGGCAGACCTTATCGAAAATAGAGTAGGGGTCCATCCCGGGTTTGTACTTGCACACATACTCTTTGTACCAGGTCCCTTCCAACCCTCACTAGGCCAGCGTGTAAGGGTAGAAATTCCAGCATAACATGTTGAGGCCTTTCGTCCAGTGGACAGACAATGGGCTGATGATGTAATACCCATAGATTCATTTGTAGGATTGACTAGGGGAACGTGTCCGCCAAGTATTTGCATGCAATCACAAGATGTTCTAATTTCATAATATGTAGGCCTTCCATTCTTTTACTTATGTGGCCTTTCAAACTGTCTTAAGCTAAATTTAGGTTAGAAGCTGTCCTTATGCCTAGGTTTTAATTTGGTATAAATTGCATGTTGCTTTGCAGTTGGCTCAACCTGTTAGGTAGGTAAGGGGAATCTGTCGCCAAAAACCTATGGTCCTAGAATGAATTGTTTCAAAGTTGAAGCCTTGTTCAAATCTATGTTTGGTCTTGCACTCATACACCTATAATTCAATTTTAGGATTTGACTAGGGGAAACTGTCTCCAAGTATTTGCATGCAATCACAAGTGGTACCTTTTTTCATATGTAGGTCATGGAGGCGTGGGGGGGTGGCGGGGGGCGTTGACGTGTGTTACATATAGAGTAGGGGAGGCGTTACCACTAACTGTCTTAGAAGCTGTTTATGTTGGTGGAAGCTGTCCTAAAGCCTAGGTTATAATGTGTAATAAATTGCTGTTGCTGTGCAGTTGGCTCAAACTGTAGGTAGGTAAGGTAATCTGTCTCCAAAAACCTATGGTCCTAGAATAATTGTTCTAAATTTCAAGCCTTTTGTTCTATCTATGCTGTGAATCCTCAAACCTCCCCAATGCACACGTGCTATTTTGGCGACGTCACAACAATGCATAATGGTGTCGTGTGACTCGATCGAACACTTACTGCACGGGTCATGCTGTGGCCATGGTTTTGGGCTTCTTTCGAAACGCTCATGCATCATGGCTCATAAGATGGGGTTCACACTGTAGTGATAGCTCCAATTTTGTATTAAAATAAAGGATTGGTGGTCAAGATTAAAGGTAAATTATAATGAATATCTATAGATTTATATATGAGGGTGTTGGGTAAATTTAAAATTGCCCATGCTTCCCCCCCCCCCCCCCCCCCGCAGGGGAGGGGTGGGTGGGGGTTTGGTCAAGTTTCTGGCTCAGAAACTGTTTGGCACCAGTTTTTATTTTTTCATTTTCATGGCCAAAAAGGCGGCTCATTGCCTTTATTTTGCATTATTTGTCATTTATTTTTGGCTCATCTTCATTAATATGGCAAATTTTTGTCTTTACAGATAACTGATTTAGAGCAAGCCAGAGTACCTCTGACTTCAGGCTTTGCAGATTATGCTCTATTTATTAATTATAGCATTTATCACATGTTTTTGCAAATAAACAAATATTAAATATTAAGGTATTGTCATCTTTAAATTTAGTTCAGGCAATCCTAGAGGTATTTTACTTCAGATTTTATTGCACTCAGTTCAGCCTATCTTTTACATTGAATTAATATTGCAATTTATCTTTCAGATATTGGATGTGAACGAGCCATAGAGGTATCTGACTTCAGTCTCAGCAGATTATGCTCTATGCAAACAATTGCTAGTGCAGTTCTTGAGGTTTTGACTTTAGGGGCCCTTTAACTGAGTTTGATGCACAATTTAATCCAATATCAAATTGATCCTAGACTGATGCGAGTACCTGGCTAAATGATTAGTATTTCCAAATAAGTTAAGTCAGATCCTATCTTTGGTTCAATGGTTCTCTGATGATATTATATAATGGCCATTATTTTGGCTTTCACCGTAATTCAGATTAAAGTTTTGTGAGAAATTTGACTAGAGGAACTGTCTTCTGTCAAGGGCATAATCAAAAAATTTATAATTACATATGTGGCTTGACATACTAAAAATTTGGCATATGTGATTTTACAGCCTTGCAATGTTGGCTTTACGATGGCACAATCTGTGGTATGGTTTAATAGGGGAAACTGTCTCCCAGTCCATACAGTGTTAAAATGAATTGGTATATTACTCTGTAATTTTTAATTCATTTGGTGTAATTTGACTAGAGGAACTGTCTTCATGTCGAGGCATGATCAAAGAATTTATTTATTTTTACATATTAGCTTGTCATAACACAAATTTGTATAATGTGGCTTTACAACCTTGCATGTTGGCTTACAGATGGCACAATCTGTGGTATGGGCTTTCTAGGAGAAACTGTTTCCAAGCCCTACGATTGTTAAAATGAATTGGTGGTAATTAAAGCAGCCATATTCAAATCCATGTTTTGTTTGGAGAACCAGTTATGAATAAAGGACTGACGTCCTACTCCCCATCGATAATGATGCAATGAGCAAACTTTTGTCTCTCCCATTCTTAGTTGTGGATAAATTGTAATACATGAAGGAATTCAACAATTTAACCTCATGCCACTAACAAAAGATTCCAAAATCGAGCATATACTGTGGACACACCGTCACCTAATGAGAACTTGTCCAGCTGGATTCTGGTTAGAAAGAATTGGATTAAACAGAGGCTAAAAACTGTTGAAGTTGTTAAGCCTGATCTAATCAATTGTCTCTTGTAGGGGCTAGACAAGTTATCCTCATAGTCAACTCCCTCCCGGAGATCCCATGAAAACAATCGACTGTAGGAAGGTATAGTGGGAAATACAAATCTTTGTGAGCAGTATACTGTAGCAGCACAAAACAAGTTCAACACTCTTGTTGACAAGCTTGAAGGCAAAAAACTCCAGCACAGCACATATGATATCCTCACAACAGCCAACGAAGAAATAATGCACTGGAGATGCTACCTAGGAAAAAGAAGATGACCACTGTCTTTGCCTTAAATGACAAAGTCAACAAAGCTATGAACTGAAGAAGCACCATACTAAATCCACTAGAAGTTCCCAGCACAAACAGGATGCTGCTAAGGAACATATTAAGTCCAAGGCTGAAGCGCTTAACACCCTACCTCTTGAAAACAACCTTGCTGCTGCATGGGAGGCCCTGAGCGAGATGAATAACAAGAAGGCTACCCCACCTATAAGAATCAGCTGAGAAGTGCCTTAACACAGGGTTTCATCACTTTAGGTCTCTACTTGGCAAATAATACCACAGATCTTGATGAACCTTTCTTCAATTAAAAGGTAGCAGACACCCTTCCCATCAAGACTGGACCTTTCACTATAGAGAAGCTTCAGAACTACCTGAAGAAACTGAACTACACCAAGACACCTGGTCCCATCATTAGAATTTTGGCCGGATTTTACATTTTGGCGTAAAAACGGCAGCCATCTCTCAATTCCACTTTAATGCATCAATTGCAACACGTTTTGCAAGCATGACCATGCAACTGTAACAATAAATTAAAAACTGTTTAAAGAGACATGAGGATATTTCCAGAAAGAAGCGCCCCCATTTTTTCGAACCCGGTTTTTTGGCATATTTGGAATGCTTTCCAATGTATTAGACCACACCTGAAGTGAATAAGCCGAATACGCCATCTTTATGTAATAAGATGATGATTTAGTACTTTCTGACGTGCACGACAGAAACTCAAAGCATTTGAGAGAAATTTGTATCCTCAACAAATCTCCTCCTGTCACTTTAAGTGAAAGAAGAGATAATATGTTGTAAAAAACTAAAAAGTTCAATGAGACAGTTAATATACAAAATATAGGCAAACATGGCACATAGGTTTTATGCAGATTAGCATGTCTTGCCATGCTTCTTTTTTCTACCTTTTTGATATGTTATTTGGGAGGTACACATGTAGTAGTAAAATAGTAGGTAAAATAATCTTGTTTTATATATGACAGTATGACTGTCACTATCTTCCAGAGATTTTTCACTGCTGCATAAAAAATTACTCAAAATGGGTGTAATTCTTTTTGACTCACCCTGTAATAATTAATTGATAACGGCCATACAAGGCAATTATATGTAATTTTGGCTGCCATTTTGAAAACAAAGCTCCCTATAGCAGAACTTATCATAAATTATAATTATTGGAAGAGCATAATACAATGATTAGCTTTAAAAACACCACAAAATTGATTCCAATTTGACTCTTAGATGACTATTTTAAGCTTTAATAAGCCATTTTCTGGAATCTTGGCAGCCATTTTGAAATATATCGCCCTCTAGGATGCCTATCAAAAATCCTAATTCTTGGAATACCATTACACAATAATAAGCAGTATTAAGAAATATTTCAAAATTGATTTCATTTTCATTCTCATATAGCCGTTTTTTAGCTTAAAGGAGAAACGTACTGCGAATAATATTATACATTTACTCTATAAAATAATCATTGACCACATATCGAGTGGTTTCATCTAAAACGGAATTATATTAACCATAACGATGAATTAAAACCACCAAGTTTGACCATGCGCTATTTAAAATTCGCGCTATTGTATAACGTGTTATGCGATACCGTCGGCACGTTTGCGTCATACATGCCACAGGAAATGCACATTATAAAAGCGTCACATGGGAAGGTGTATGACGCTACTGTACCGTCCGTATCCCATAACACGTATACATATCCCATATACACTAGAGCGAATTTCAAATAGCGCATGGTCAGACAAAATGTTTTAATTCATTTTTATGGTTAGTATAATTCCGTTTTTCCATGAAACCACTCGATATGTGTTCAATAATTATTTTTATAGCGTATATTGTATAAGTTATTCTTAGTACGGTTCTCCTTTAAATATGCCGTAATCTGGAATGCTCTATAGCGAGAGTTCCCACATTTCAGTTCAGCATCCTTGAAAATATAAACAAATACCTTCAAACATACTCACTTCGATTTATGTTTGTATTTGATAATAATTAATTGATAGCGGCTGTCAGAAATTTTGAAATAGCGCCCTCTAAGGGTAGCCTACTTATCATAAATTCTAATTATTGGAATAACATTAAACAATAATTATAGCATTAAGAAATACCCCACAATTGTTCTCAATTGCGCTTTTTAGCTTTAATATGACCTTTTCTGGAAATTGGCAGCCAATTTGAAAAACGCCCTCTTCTACTTGAAAGTAACAAAAAAAAAAAAAAAAAAACAAACCCTTCAAACCTTCCTAAACTTTGAGAATGGGACTTCAAGTTTGAACCCTACTGCTATACAAATAGCTAATTAACATCATAACCTGTCCAAAGGTAAGACAAGCATATGACCGTATCATTTTTTCACACACCCTGCTAATTTGGAAATCATTGATGATTCGTTTAATGCATTTTTCTCCGCCGGTTAATTTCATTCAGCATCCATCAGACAGCCATCCAGTCTGTATGATCACAGAGTCCCTCCATCACATTGTTGTAGAGGAGCCAAAAATTGTGTACTTTTATTGTCCTGACCTGAGGGAGACTTTTCTAACCGAACGTAAGACATACATATCCCTGACTGTGTAAATTTGCCTTTACACCTTCTTATGTTATCATTGCCTAAAGGTTCTCTCGATATACAGTACTATGTAACATTTTTAACATTCAAAACACGGATCTTTTGACTGAATGCCCATTTGACTCGAAATTTTCAGCTCCACGTGATGTAATTGACTAGTTACATAAACAGTAGAGTTATATAGGCATAATTGGCTAATATTGTCAAAACTGTACCACAAGACTATTCTTGGGTGCAACCACTCCCCAAAAAACCACCCCCTCTTCGACTTTGCTGCATACCGTAAACACCAGTGAAGGTAGCTACCTTCACTTTTATTCGCTAAAATGACCGGAAATGTTGAGAACAGTTGTATTTTTAACCCTTACCTCTTACATGGAGCTTTTTAGGAAGTGTTTGGCATTTTAAAAGCGCCCGAGCAAAGTTCGCCTTGGGTAGACGAGGGTGTGAGGAATTTTTGATTTAACTTGCTGGAAATATGTCCCTTCATTGCATGTACCCTATATGCAGTATATTTAAACGCTGTAAATAACTTTTGTGTCAAGTGACATTAATGTCAAACCCACTAACTCCTCATACACATATGACAAAAACGGGCTACTTGAGGATGTTTCTTTCACCTTAATAATTCACACAGAGGGAATACAATAGAATTACACCTAATACAAGCTAAATTCACCAAATGACCAGATTTTCAACCTAAGGTTTACAATTATATAGTTTCTCTCACGCACTAAAGCGTTGCTAGACTTAACGTAACAAATCGAAAGTCCGTAACGCATCTGCAAGTTACTGTCCATTTGTCCCTTCTTCACTGTGCACACATTGCATTCGATAGTACAATGAGAAAACTTACGGCGTTGCGAGAAAAGTGCTCAAGGAATTTTCTTGGTAGAATCTCTAATTGTAGAATATATCATCATCAATAACAATGTGATGTTGAGCAGCCACAATGAGTCGAAGTCGCAAATATTGAATTTTGAGATATAGCCAAGCAAAGGAAATGTCTTTTTGTTTCCTTTGGTTTTTGCCCCCCTTCAACTTTTATATCTGTGGAATTAATTGGTCAATTTCATGGGGTTTCAGTAAAATGTAGCTTTTTAAATGGTCATACAGTTACATGAAAAAGTAAAAATTGAATCTGACCTACTTAACTCAGTTTGGCTTGATCACATCACATATGTGAATTTTTATTATGATCGAAACATCAGAAAAAATCCGAAATGGTTAATTTATAAAGAGTGGTATTTTGGTAGGTATATGCTAACGCTATGGCAAAATCACCAGTGATTGCTTGGCAAATTCAAGAGGACGCCATGGAACAACGGTTAGAACCTAATACTCGTCGTAGAAGCTGACAACCAAGATAATCTTATTCTCTACAATGTTGATGTAATTTGGTTGCACTATTGCTGAAAAGACTCCGAAACGATATTTTCTACCTAGTCTTCACATGTGGTAAACACATGCCTACTCGCCAATGTTCATGCCACAGTGTGTGGGTAATCGATCGCTCATCCATAGCATGTCATTGATCAGGGATTGGCTGGTGCCCTGTGAAGTGGGGATCATTTACATCCGATCAAACTTATGAATGGATTCATGTCACAATGATTGGGTTGGGTGGGCAAAGGTCGAGCCCGTTTACAGTGGACACTAACTGCACTATGTTTTTCAATTCAACCCTTCAATACAAATTAAATCTCTTAGTTTTTCAAATAAGTACGAAATATAAATCGTGGTGTCACAGTTTTTAAGCAATCATGCTTGTTTTCACATTATTTGTCACTTCTAAATGTCGGCATCAAAGTGGTTTTGAATAGTCATCCTTCTTCTCCCTCTCTTTATACCTTAGAGGCATTACCTTCTAAACTTCTAAAAAAATAAACAGAATGGGCGAAAACAAGTGACCAAATGTCCATTCAAACTAAAAACAAATACACTTTTTATGTATCCGTAGATCCAGGCGTGTGAGTTGTTTGCCTTACTCCATTGGTGAATGCCTTCGAGGGTCTGCTCCATTGGCCGTTAGATCACCGTCTACTACTTGTCGTTTGACCCAGTAATGTCCGTTTGTAACCACTTTGGCCCTGTAAAGCAAACAGCATTTAAGAGTTATATCAACGTATCCCCAGCATACAATCTTCTTAGCGGTGTTTTATTTCTAGATTATTTCATAAATGGATCCTGAGCGTTTACCACCTTAATGCTAGATTTTTTGTTTGAAATGTTGGACGAAAACGAGAGAAAATCAATTGGGTCCTCTAAAGGGAAGAGATTTTAAATATTTATGGTTTTGGCATTGTTTTGGATAAATCAAGAAGTTGTTGAAAATTGTCCACAATTTTTTGAATGTTTTTGAGAAAGGTGTAAGGATGTTTATCTTAAGATTGGATAGCTCAAACAGGATTCAAATCTCGTCATTTTATTGAATATTAAGTCATGTTATCAAATTGAGGAGTATCTAATAAGTGTGTCAAGTTTCAACAAGACGATTATCACATTAGTAACACTGGCCTTTGCAGATTTGTGACCTTAAATTATTGAGGGACGAATACCATTTTTTTGTCCTGTCTGCCCCAAGTATTATGGTTTGAGAGTAGATCTATTACCCTTCCCAAATATCTACTACATACAAGCCAGAAGTCCAATGTCGACTCCCGAATCCCAGCCTGGATGTTTTTGAACTGTGTCACAAAACATGGCCCCTAGAACCACTATAAATTTTGGCACGGGATGTCAGCACCTTGATTTTCCGTGGCATGGAAACTATTTCACTGCTTTACCCCTTAGAATTTTATCACTATTAAAGCAAGATCAGTTAAAAAGTTTTGTTCATAATTCGATGTATTGTGTCTTCTGCTTGAAAAAAACAACACATTACACAGAATAGGTTGTGTCAACAACACTACACACCATCTGTTCTAGATTATCAATGTCGCAGATTCATTATTTTGTCCTTTACGAGTTCAGCCTCGTCCTTTCATCTTGCTTCCCTGACGTCTTTGACGTCATGACTTCCTTTGATGTCATTGATGTCTTTGACGCCATTACGGTCTTGACGTCCATTGACATCCTTGCAACAATGCACGTTGTGTTTAAATTGTCGTCAATATTTTAAGAGCGGAAATGAACAAAATATTCTCACCTAATAGAAATAACCCAATTAGACAATATTTCTTGATAACACATATTACACAAGTTGGAATTTTCCGTCAATGTTTCACGATACGAATTACAAACGGGCCTGCAACATTTTGAATAGAGTGCGCCTAAATTATCCAACATAGTTTTTTCAATATTTTTTATGCTTGTACAATGTGTTAAGCCTAAAACCTGAAAAAGGAAAAAGATACAAAATGGAACGATTTGGGAAAAAACACAAACAGACTGTTCGAAAACATTGTAGCAGAACCTCATATACCACTATTTACGTGAATATGAAAGAGTAAAATCAGAATATGAATTACTTACTCCATCATTATCACATGAATGGATTACTTATAAGCAGCAGAGGTAAAATGGTCCAAAGAAGGTGAAAAATGTACAAAATAATTTCATGAACCTTGAAAAAAAGAAAATGTAGGTAAGAAAATGATTAACACTAGTGGACAATGAGGAAATGAATGTATCAAACCAGGAAGAATGTTATTAAAATGCAAGTGGGTCTTACAAAGATTTCATAATTAAAAACAAGGTTCAAGTTGGCAAGTCAAACCCTAAGTAACTTACTTACTGAAAATGGTAATTACCTAAGTTTATCAAAACAGGATAAGGAATCAATGTGAGGGTTCTATTAGATATCGTTGCATGTGAAACTACACAAAATCAATGGCTAATATAAAGTTCGCCGGTTATCGACGGACTTACCGTAGAATTCTATAAATGTCTTGGGAGCTATGTAGGTCAATTAGTTTTAACTCATTTAATGAAGCTTATGAGGCTGGTGAGCTTTCGTAATCTCATAAACGTTATCATTACGTTAATCCTAAACGGACGGATCTTGTAAGAAATAAACTGGAAAACTGGAGCCCTATAACACTCTTAATATTGACTACAAAATTGCAGCAAAAAAAAACACTGCCTTAAGAATAAGTAACGTTTTATCAAATATTACCTCGACACTGATCCAAATGGTTTTTCCTCTGTACTCGTGGAGCAGGTCTTAGTACGTCTTACTTGAAGAGTTCTGACTATACCGAAAAGTACAATATATAGGCGCTATGACCTGTATTGATTTTCGTAAAGCGTTGACCGATAAGGAAGGGATTTTTATTTCTTTGCTCTAGAACATGTTCACTTTTGGTGAAAAGATGATAAAATGGAATCATTATGGCTAAAAAATACCGTTAGTAGTATCTTACCCTGGACAATTTGTCCAATTTCCTTTTTCGCAAGAATAAGGCTTGAGACAAGATGTAATTTGGCCCCATTACTATTTATTATTGCAGCTGAAATTTGGGCAAGTAGAATAAGACAATCAGACTACAACACATGGTATAAATCTGCCCTTGTGGACTATGCTAGAAACGAAGTAAAAATACCCAATTTGCCGATGACACTACGATTTTTTATGAAGGATGAAGAATCATACTGACACAATAATATTATTAGATTCTTTACCGACATTTCAATCAGGACTCCAGTTAAATAAAAGAAAAAGTGACGCCGTATGGTTTGGTTCAATTCAACTTGGAAAGAAATTGGTGGTATTAATTGGAAATTCGAACCAACAACATCTCAACATTTTGGGGGTTTGTGTGAAATCCTCATACTGTCTAGAAAGCTTTCCTAAAATGGAAGTCAAAATGAAATTAAATAAAGATCAATAGAGCATGGACAATTGCTAAACCTTACAATGGTTGGTAAAATTTTAAAACAATTAAGAGCCTTTTTGGCAGCGAATTTTTCATATATAGGGTCGATTTTAGATTTACCGCAGATTTTGTAAACCAGTTAAACCGTACGTCTTTCAGTTCGTATGGGGTGGTTCCGAAAAGGTTAAAAGATTAACAATTTATAAATGATATGACAATGGCGGTTTGAAGATGTTTCACTTTAAAATCTACTTACACTCATTGAAATGAACATCGTGGGTTAAAAACACTGGTTGTCACCAGAATCATTACATGGAAAAATATTCCATTATTATACATAACAAACTCACTTAGGGTATGATATCTTAATTGTAACTGTACTTTTGAGAGTATAAATGATTCAACCAAACGCTGATAAATGAAATGCCCTTCAGTTTATCCGGCAATTTAGTTAAAGTTGGCTTTCCAACTCAAAAGCATTCAAACCAAAGCCAAATAGAACTGGGAAATCATGTGATTTGGAATAATGATTGTATTTGTAGTAGAAGGGCAAAACACTTTACTACTTTCAGGAATGGGTAAACGAGGATTATATACCTTCACCACATGTATGATCAGAATGGAAACCTTAATCTCTCTATAATACTGTTAAAAGTAAGATTGGAAACCAGCGGAAGTGTTTGTATACCATATATTGCTTTAAAACAAGCAATTCCAAATACATGGAAAAGCAACAAATTGAGATGCTTTAATAATGATATATGCTTTAATACAAAAACGAATCTGTTAAACTGAGCAAATGTACCAACGAGCATACAGAAAAGCCATGATATCAAAAATATCGTCTAAGAAGCCAATTGTCATATTTTTGGGAGAAAAATATCAAACTAACAAAATAAATTGGAATATCATTTGAAAAATGTTGTACTTATGTAAAAGAACCTCGTCTTATAACACACACTGAACTGGAAAATATCAGCAATATTTATCCGCAAAGTGTTTCTCCATAAAGAGGAAAGGAGGAAAACAAGGTATGCGCGACTTGTAAAGAAGTAGATTACATTGAACATTTCTTTAATGGTTTGTAAAAAGTTAAAAGGGGGACGGCGGTTGATAAATCTCCTGCCGCAATATAACATAAATTCAAGACTAACACACCCGGATGTTTATTTGGTTATGATCGTGCCGAAAATTTTCAAAACAATTATTATAAATAATATCAATAATGTACAAAGTTATCATTAGCAAATACCCGATATGGGAAAATATTCAATTTTTTTGTTTACTATATACAGAAACTTAAAAATACGTAAAATATTAAAAATTAGGACACATTTAAATGAGTTCAAAGTAATATTTGTAGGGTGTTTATGTTCGAACTGCTGCCGTGGATCGTGGTTAGTGTGATGTTATTGTGTTGCAAGTCTTTTTGCGCGGTCTTTTTTCACTAACCACTTTGTGGGAGAATTGACAAACCACCTTAACAGTTTTTGTTTGGTGTACATTATTGTGTTATTAATGATATAAAAGAGTAAAATAAGAGATGTTACAAATGTAGATGCCCGTGATCAAACACTAAGATAATAAACAAAGATTAAAAATCTACCTGAAATGAATAAAAACCTAAACAGTTTCTTGTGCTTTAAACAATTAATTTTGCAATTAAAATCACTCACTCTGAGTGGTTTTATTCCAATGACCTACGTACAAAACTAAATAGAAATAACATGGACATGATATGTTGTGTTAATTTCGTGTGTAATCCCTTCAGACTAGTCTGAGATTACGTTATATACGTTTTCATTGCCCAAATGTTTCAATTTACTAATACTCTTTAATTTTAAACTATTAAAACGACGATCTTTACTGAACATGCAGGAAAAAGGCTGAGAATGGCGACATAACTGATTTGAAACTATATGACCCTTCTAGGTATGCTATTATAATATTCCTTACTGCAAATTGCTTGTGGCTAAACACAAGTCCAAATCTGCTAATTTAAGGACTTTTGTTTTGCTGGAAATATGCCTATATCCCTTTAACACATTAGCCAAAACCTGGTCCCATCTGTGCACAGGACCTTGAGCTGCCAAAGTGGGGAACCTTCTATAGAGAGAACGTTTGCCACCAACGAAATAATGTCAGTTGCTTTGTTTTGATGCGCTTAAAGATTCTATGCATGTTTTTGTACTTAAGTACTACAACAAACGCCCTTTTTAATAGAATCTGGATGAATAACTACCAAATTCGAATGATTCTAATGATCGAATCGATTGATGGAATGATCATTGCGTATGAAATACAAGAAGTGCACCACGGTAAAGGCTCTTATCTGATTGTTGTGATTAAACGTAAAACTTCAAAATTTCTTCAAGTTCTTCTTCTGAATGGATACGTCTAACTAGGTCTTTAACTAATTTACTTCATTTCAAGAGTCAACCTGTGCCTCTGAGTACTATTTCGAATCCTTGGAATTCCTTTAAGTGGGACTTGGTTGATTCACTTAATTTATCTTCATTGCTGTGATGAGAAAACGTTGATAATAATATATTGTGTAGAAATGGTCTATAAGCACAGTCGGAAGCATTTGGAACTCCCATGAAATTGTTATGGTTGAATGATCAGTTTACGCTTGGTATTTTCGTCACAGTATTTCAATAAAAGAGCGATTATAAATGTATAAAATATCATAAAATCCAGAAAACATTTTAATTCTCGCAATTCACAATACGGTGCCCGCCAATGGTTGCCTCGGAAAAGCGATGTTTTCACGAAGCGCATCATGGAAAAAAGTTGACATGCAGAGCCCACGTAATAATAGTACACAGGAACACGCCCCTATCATTTCGTTTCTCAATATAGGTCCCTTTCACGGAGCTAAATTATGCTGAATGGACTTTTTATTTGCCCTCCAGATCATCCAAGCATGAGAATCATACAATGCATGCACCTGGTTCACATGAACATTTCAGTTATATCTGCAGGTGATGCTTTTGTATTCTATGCACGCTTGTGTTGTTCTGGAGGACAGGTCTGGTGAAGCTAACATATTGATCTCCTGTGAAACCGCCCTATACTGGTCTAAACGCGTTCGAATTCACGCTAAAACGGCTATTTACAATAAGTAAATCCTTTCTATCGATCACAAAGAATCTTCCGTTGAAATGTTTTCAATACATGCATAATAATCTGCGGGCGTGAGATTTTGACCGCCACTTATACTCCTGGAGCTGAGTGCTGAACACAATAGCAGTATCGATTTATTCCGTATATGTTATCAAGGATTAGAATTGCAAATCTAGTCTTGTGGTTGGGGAGCTGATCTCATTATGCATTCATCTGGGGTTCGAATCTCACTCTTTTAAAATATGTACAATTTTCATTAGTTTTTTGCAGGTTAAAGGGAAAAATTATCAGAAAAAATATCAGAAAAAAAAAACAATAGCTGCCCTTTAAGGTTAGTGAGGGAGACCTGCTCCTGGAGCGTGGTTGGTGGTCAAAAACTACCGCGTGCTAATAAGCTCATTAGTTGCGTGTTAACCAATTGTAACTTGGACGCCGATGTTGGACTGGTCAAATATTGATTGACAAAGAGTTACCGCTGGCGGCGCACCTGTAGTATTGCAAATGCGAGAATTATTACCCTCGCCGTTTGACTCCATTCTGGATGCTGTGTTGACAGTAAATCCCCAAATGACAGATCTAGGCATTTTTAAGAAGCCAACGACAACCGGCCACGCAAGACCCTGAATATAAAGAAGTTGAAATATTAGATTAGGTGCCTTTACTCTTACATGAACCATGAATTAACAATTAAATATATAAGGGATAAAATCCCGCAATGGATAGATGCAACAAAACTGAAACATTTTCTGGTGTATGATCTGTCCGACAGAACAAAGCAAAACAAAATAGGTCTCGATCTAAACGTAAACACTTGGTTATAATATTTATATTTGGAATGGTTATTTCTTTTTATAATTAATTGTATATTGTCGTAATACTTAGACACTATTTACTTACTCAGATGCAAACATCAAACTTGGAGGCGCAAAAGTCCATTCCAACTTTCTGGAGACTTTCTAAATCTAAAGAACTACATGCATGTTGGATATGAATGCATCAAGTAGGGTCCACTTTGTAGACAAGTACGTTGAGGTCCGGGATTTAAATTGATCTGAATGGACGAATACTACGGAACTAACCCCTTGTGTTAAAGGTTCTGTCATGAGGCGGGGAACGACCCTCTATTGCAAATCCAACTAAATTTGGACGCAACATGAATTTTAAGTAATAAAAAGACGGCTCTCCATTTACCCTGGTTAGCCGAGTCGAGAAACGTCTAATCCAGGTGATCTTAAGTCCAGTAACATGCTGGAATATGTACATTCTCAGGCCACCATCCAACAGATTACCAATAATTGTTCTCCTTTTTTTTTAATTTGTTCAGCTTCCCTACTCAAATAAATTTAATAATGATAGAACCCAATTCCTTCAAAAAGTGATCTGGAAGAGCTGGAAGGACCGCAACGGAAAACTTATGGAGCCATGCTAAGGGCCCAAATCAATACTCCTGGCGGGCGTTTTCCAGTTCTGCTCGGTTCCGCGCGGGTCAATTAATCCGTGCCAATCTCTGAATCTTTAATCCGATTCAGTAATTCAGCAAACTCAATGAATTGATTGAACCGCGCGGAACGAGCGGAACCGGGAAACGCCCCGCCGTTGAGTATTGAATTCGTCCCTACTGATTTGGCGCGATATTACCCAAAGGAGAAAGGTCCTAAAAGAACCAAAACCTAATGATGTATTTAAGTTTCTGTAATTTTGAATAAAATTAGTTCGAACATATTGCTTAGATCTGGATTTAAGAAACGCCCAAATAACGCACAGTTCCTTGGGAGAAAACTGAACTTGGTAAAGCTAATATCAGGAAATTGTGATCGAAAGCTACCAAGAGCAAGACGAATGCAACGCTGAATGACTGACAGCCTCGTTCAGGGCGGTCGTTTCAGTTCAGGACATAATGGCATTAAAAAAAAAGCCATAATGAAAAAACTCCTTACTGAAATCACTTCCACTAGTTTTTGGAAAACAATTTGGAAAATTACATTCTGATAAAAACAGTAAAACAGGAAGAGTTTCCGGGTGGTGGGGTGTGGACAGTTTTTGTGGCAATATCTGGAACAGGATGCTGACATTACTGCAACAGCAATTACAACTTGAAAAGCATGTGTCATCAGCTCAAAGACCTTGCTTTTTTATATGGGCGTTTCCCGGCTAATCCATCTTTCACCTTGCCATATCAATATCTTACTACAAGTCTAAATTACAATGCCTGCCTGAATCCCGGTCTGAATGCTTTTGAGCCTCCCCCAGGAACACTTCCTTTTTTATATTTACTGTGTTTTCAAACTCGTGAAGTGATTTCAGTAAGGTCCTTTTCATTATGTCCAATTTTGTCCTGCCATTAGTCCCTTTAAGTTGGCTTGTTTACAAGCACAATGCTCGTTCAGATCAATTCACCACACCTCGTTTCAGACCTGCGCGTTGGCTCGTTTATCACACTGACATCTACAAATGGATAGCTGGTCCGCACATTTGAAATGGTCCCGAGTGAAACAACAGGCAGTTGGTTTTTGACCTTTACAATATGGCGGAAACAATGCAGGGTCATTCCATGCCAAGATTCAAATTCGAGTACACCATCACCTCATTATTTCTTTCTTTTTTGGGTATTGAAGATTTCATGAGAAACTGGAATTCTGAAATTTGAGCTCTGTACATTAGGGTGGGACGAAAAATGTTTTTTTTCCGGATCCACTTGGAACTCCTGGAGAATTTTCCTCCTTGGGAATATGCTATTGTAAACCTTAAGTATCAGTAAGATCGTAGCATGTTTTACCCAGTCAGTAGAATCTCTTTCATTTCCCTATACTACTGTGCCTGTACCAACGTAATTTGACCATGTTTTGTAATTACTACACCAAATCCTAAATATCTGAAATGAACATTAATGATTTTAACAGGAAATCCTTGAAAATAGAGTATGAATAACATAAATTTGTGATATCATTCTTTCATTATCCATCAAATAAATCCTTTATGGTGACTCTCTCATTTTTTTGCAAATATGTTACCCCTACCCTTAAACATCTTATTATATAGACAGCTAACTGCAATATATGAAATTTTAGGTCTCTCATAGTAATACTCTTCGTATCAAGTGGTTTTCATATTGCTACAAAGGCCGAGTTTTGAACGTTGTACTATAACAGACCCAACTAAAATAGGCAGATCAAAGCAGTGAGGTAGCTTTAAGAAGGAATTGTTTAAAATTTTGCTTTGTAATTAAATTTTTTCTTAGGGGTAAGGGTTGTGGTTTTACTGATATCGAAACTATCGAATTAAAAAGAAACCACTTTTACTGGTTTTATATATTATGGTACGGGTCCACCTGTGTGAAAAACATTTCAGTTTGGATCCTTGCAAGGACCAAATGTACTCAAATGTTGATTCTTTGACAAATTACATGAAATCGCATGAATTTAAGGCTTTAAAATATGTCTTCTCGTCCTATTGGTAAAAAAATATGAGAAATAAAGCCACTTCTGGTTGTTTGTCAGTTCCAATCTTTGCATATCTTTCCTTTGCCTTGAAAACGTTTTTGAAATCAAGGAAAGCAAAGTTTTATAACAAGAAAATATGTTTCTTTACTAGAAAGCTATTTTAAGGGGAAGGGGTAAAAACAATCGCCATTTTCTATATTGGTAGTGGATCAAATTGGGTCTTTTTGCAATTAATTTGTGCTCACTACTGATATTACACCATGTTAAGGACTATCGAGGGTACATACCGTTTTAAGACAAGGTAAATTCAATAATATCAAAATGCAAGCAAAAACATGCAAAACTGTTTTTGTCCAGGAGGGTATAGGAAACGCAGGGGTTTCTACTGCCTGGGTGAACATGCTTCGATCTTACTCATACTTCCAGGTTTATAACGAACATATACCCAAGGAAACTTTCAGGAGTTCCAAGTGGATCCGAGAAAAAAAAAAATTTTTCGTCCCACCCTATGTACCTTTATCGTTTTATGATACAGCAATTTTAAATTTGAGGGGGGGGGGGTGTCACCTCAAAAACATGTACCGTGTGAAATTCAATAATTCAAAGCACCATAAAGTAAGGAACTAAGTAAGATCCTTCAAACTTGGAATTATGGATAACCTTTTGCTGCAGCTTGCAATATGTGAACAGAAAAAATGAACCTGCCCCAATTTAAAATAACAGGAGGTCAAAAATGCTCAAACCACCACTCGGACCATATTTGGGGGCCCAAAAGTAAAAGTGATATAACTTCCAATTTGGGCTGACGATAGCTAATAGTAAATACTACATGTGTACAATCTTTACTTATATCAGCTTCGGTGGAAGAGATATAGCTGTCGCAAAAGTAAAAATTCCAATTTGACCTTGACTTGGTCCACCTAAAAAAACCAATGTCAGACATCTTGCACCAAATTTGAAATATGTTGGGGGGGGGTCCTTGCTCAATATTTTGGCAAAAGTTTATTGTGGTGTCTAAGTGTATTCTTAAGTAAACTGGTCTTCAAAAAGCACTACTTCATGTAATTCAGTTTTTTAAAGAATTCCCATGAAAAACACACAGGCAACCTGAACTTTGCAAACTGGGTATTACCTTGCACAGTTACTTTTTACGATATAATTCAATTAGAATTATTAAAGGATTATAAATCTTACCAACAAGACACCAAGCTGAAAATTGGTCCATTACCTAGATCAGGTGCTAAAAGATGATGACCTTGATTTCCATTTCTTGTTAGAGATTGACAAGGTCCAAACTTTGTCTGATATTAGTGGAGTTAAAGTTTAGATTCTTTGACGCCTGTTTACCTACATAGGGGAGTTAGACACCACGTTGAAACTTTGCACCCAACTTCAGCAGGGCCCTCTCTTAACTAATAATTTCAAGCATATTTGGTGGCAAAGGCCCTGACCTTGATTTTTAGGGGGTCAGTCAAGGTTAAGTGGGACTTTTTGCTTTTTGCGACGGCTATAATCTTTCCAATAAAGCCTGATATAAGTATAAGATTGTACACAAGGGTAGTATTCAGGATAAGGCTTTTACCAGCCCAAATTTGGAATTTATAGCACTTTTACTTTTTGACTATGGGGCCCCACAAAGTATGGTCCGAGTGGTTTTTGGTCCATTGACCCCTTATTTTAAATTGGGGCACGGTGCATTTTTTTCTGTTCACATATTTGCAATCTGCAGCATAGGTTATCCCGAATGCCAAGTTTGAAGGAATCTGAGGGGTGTAGTCTTTACGTATGGTGATCTGAATATTGAATTTCACACCGTAACATGTTTTTGAGGGTAGAGACCCGCTCAAATTTAAAATTGCTATAGCGTTAAAATAACATCTTTCGCTTTTTGAAAGAGACAAGTTTGTGGTTACAACACATTCATTTCATATAAACCGTTATTTATACCACTCATAAACTTTCACTTCCCTTCCTTTTCAATGAAAAGCAAAATGCAAATATCCAAGATCTCCAGTTTTTTGGTGTAAGTTCTCACTGTATTTTCAGTGGTTTTTCTTCACTTTTGACAAAACTATGAAAAAAACCAAAATCAGCAGGAAAATCCTGCCAGAACAAACCATCAAGCCTGTCAACATTTGTTTAACTTGAACAGAGTATCCCTCTGAAAGAGTAAACTTTTCAATTCCAATTTTTCAAACTTTTTTCACACAAGACACAAACTTACTTTTTCGCTTTCTAACAAGGAACCTGTAATTTTCCACTTTGTTAACTTTTAACTTGATTTGTACTTTAATTCTCATAAAGAAATAAAGATTGAATTTTACTTATCTGTATATGAAATTAAAAGCAACAAAAAAAAAATGTGCGATTAAAACCACTTAGAAAACCTAAGAATTGTGTGCTTGCCTGAGCACTTAAAATTGTTTCTTGTTAGAAAAGAACATGTAAAATCGTGCTTTTTTTGTGCACTTTACTTGTTCTAGTACTTTTTAAGCACTTTAACTGTTCTAGAGTTCGTCCAACAACCCTGTCCTTCTCTGGGATCGTGTCATTGTATGTTCAGTCCTTATTTTGTCACATAGTCTCTCTTAGATAATTAGGTTTTTTCCTGACTCTGTTTACTGCGTCGTGTGGGCTGGATTTGTTCTCTGTGAGCTTCTCACTTTGGTCCTGTCTGGCGTAGGCGCTGTTGACTGACGCGAGTGCGGCGTATCTTGTTGGATATGAGTGTGACGTGGAACAAACTCTGGTAGTACGCGTGGAAAGGGGTGAAGGTTTCACAACTGGTTTTCAGGTGTTTGCGGTTGCGGAGTACACATCACCGTCGTCTTGTGATACTTTGTATGATCTAATGTTCATTTCTTCTTTTACTCTTGCTTTTCTCACAATTTGTGTTTCCCGTCTCTGATGCGTACAACACTCACCTTTCTGTAGTTATGGGAGTGGTTTGACAGTGCGGTAAAGGTGTTCTGCGGCTTTAGCTCTTTTTTTGCAGTTAGAAATTTTATTCGACCACCTAATCTTCCATGTTTATACATAATGACAATACAATAACATATCGAATTATAGTGTTTAACAATGGGAGAATTATACAGTGATATGCAGTATTACTATAAGGAATACAATAAAGCAGCCAAATTAAATCTATAATAATTATATATCATTATTACGGGAGTTGTAATACAGTTAAGATTGGTTCATTAAACACAACACGATTATAAAAGAATAATAACATGTTTGAAATTAATAATGAGTATCGGGTAAGATGTGTGGGGAGAGGCCATTAGATCAAAGGAACTTAAGATTGACCCCACCCAGTAGAAAGTGGGCTTAATTGTGGCCATCAAAGGCGGGACAAAAAAACAAAACAAGACAGGACAAAACAAAACAGGGACCAGGACGGGGGTTACAGGAAGTGATGGTCAATAATTGTATAATATCGGGGTATAAAAACATAAACAGTTGAGAGGCGAAGTTAGAGTGCTATATGGCATAATAATCGGGAAGAGTGCCCAGCAGAATAAGAACAACGAACTGGGGACTAATAGCATGGTATAGGCCAAGTGTTGGCGGCAGCTACGGTGTACCGATTTCAAATTTGAATAGTATTAAAATGTTTAAACCGGAGTAATGGATGTAATTTATGCAATGAAGTGATGGTTAAATTAAGCGGTGATGTACATAAAACAAGGAAACACCAAAAAGTAAAGAGGATATACGTAATTAGTAATTTGGAATTAAGTTGACATTTTAAAATTTGATTAAATTTTTTATTTAACTTATTCCGATATGATTTTAACTTTTGGTAAGGGAATTCCACATCCTAGGACCGGAATTGTGATTGAGTATTTATTACGCCTGGTTTTGAGCTTGTTTCTGTTTGACGCTGGCAATGACTTGGGGTGTGAATTTGAGTTCATTGTGGGCAACAATGTCCGAGTGCGCCGACCATATAGACGTTGGGCTGAGGAGCTATTAAGTCCGGCTGAGGAGTATTTCTCCACGCTAACAAGGCACGGTAGATGTTTTTGTGTCCCCTCGGTTTGTCCTTGTGTACTGCTTCTTGGCGATTTTTAATTGCGATTCTGCTTTGCCGTTACTTGGGGATATTCCGGAGAGCTAGTGACTGAATGTGAAATGTAGTCCTGCAGCAAATTGCTTGAATGCTACAAGTTGAAAGGGGGACCATTCTCACGTTGTACCACAATTGGTACACCATGAGTGCTGAAATGTTTTTTGAGTCCTTTTGATTACGCCTGATGAGTCTTTGCTTGTAATTTTGTTATTAAAAATAGTCGAGAACAGTCGACAGTTATTAGGTAATCTTGACTGTCTACTGTCATGAAATCAATGGCTATCCTTCTCCCAGGGTCCGGTCTGGTAGAGTGGTGTTGATAATGGTTCTTTGTTTGGCTCACTCGGAAAGAATTCAAATCTCACATTTTTGGCAAGTAAGTCTTTGAGTTCTGCATACATTCCATGCCAGAATCCATGTTCTCGTCCCGGGGAAGGGTAGACTCTATTCCCAAATGGGCTGCGTGTAATTCAGTCCGTGTGACAGCTCTGAGTGTTTTGGGGACTAAGTATCGATCCACCTTTGTAAGATGATCCCATCTGCAGGTGACTCATTTTTGACACATAGTAGGGCATCAGTCAATGGTTACTTTACTTTCTGCGCCAAACCCATTAGGTGATATGTCTTTGATCAAGGTTCAAATTTGAGTCTTTTCTGTGTTTCAGCTTGTAGTTCCAACAGTTGTCTATCTGTAACTGCGAGACCGTCAACGAGATTGAATATTTTCAGTCTCTTCCTCAACATTGGAGCGGGGCTGTGTCTAGGTACGCTCGTGATAGGGTATCAGCTAAGTACATTTCTTTGCCTGGTTTGTACTTAATCACTGTGTCATACTGGGGGTTCTCAGTCTGATGAGAAGCGTGGTAGGAGTTTTGGGGCTGGAATAGGTTTCTGCGATATAGCTACCAGAGGTTTGTGATCTGTCCATAGAACTATTTGGCGGCCATACACGTAGTGATGCGTCTTTTCAGTCCACCAAAACTTGGCGAGAATTCTTCTCATCTGTGAGTATTTTGTTCTGCGCTTGTGGAGAGCTCTGGAGACAATGGACAGGCCGACATCTTGAAGCCAGTACAAAACAAACCCTTTTTCTGATGCATCCCCTGGTCTTCAAGCCTACCATGGGGTAAAACATACTTAGAACTGGGGCGTAATGACCTGTTTTTGACACGCTCAAAAGCCGTGCTTGCTCATGAGACCATTCCCAGTCAGCATCCTTGTGAATAGATTACGCAAGGGTTCTGTATCCTCCGATCTGGAGTGATGGTAGAATTTTGGCTAAATATTAGTATGCTAAAACAAGTTGTACACCACCACATCGGTGGGTGCGGGCATGTTTTATGACTCGACCTACTTGGATCTGACTGTAGGCCTTCTGGAGTTAGCACATGGCCATGAAGTGCAAAGATTGCCAAGTTGTAACTGAAATATGTCTTGTTGCAAAGTGATATTGGCATTGACGACAAACCTATAAAGAATGTTTGCATATTTGACATCATGATTCTCTTGTAGCTTCAGCTACTGTGTCACCTCTACCAACAATGAGTACATCATGGCTATAATAGTATGCCAGTCATCCCGCCAGACACTGGTTAAAGCTTCTGTTGAAGATTTCGGGTGCTGGACTGATGCCAAATGGCATGCTTTTGACATCCAAAGTCCCCATGGGAGTATGAAAGCAGTAGACGTGCCGATTGCCATCATCAATTTGCACTGAAAAAAAGCCTTCATTCAAAATATCCTTTTGAGAAACTTTTGACATTGTCAATCTGGTAATATCTCCTCTATCACCGGAAGAGGATAATGAGGGCGTTTGAGGGCAGTGTTGAGAGATTGTGGGTCAATGCACAAAGCGTAATTGCCATTCGGTTTCTCAACGCAAACCAAGCCTGAGCACCAATCTGTAGGTACTGAAACTTTCTGAAGTACACCTTCACTTTCAAGGCGTTCCAATTCTGCATTAAGTTTTGGTTGAACAGATAATGGTACTCTCCTGGGTGGCGTTATAACCGGCTGTACGGTATCATCGTACCGCAAATCTACAAAACACCTGGCAGACACCTCTGCCACTGAAAACATTCTCTGAATGATTCCAAAAGGTCTTCCACTTCAGGTGGATGATCAACTGATCGCGATATCCTCATCGTCGGGGAGATTGAAACTCTGATGATTGACTGTAATCAAATTCATTTTGCTGCGCGGTCCTTGCCCCAGCAGTGGCAATTTGTGACCACAGAATAGATTTCACTACATAAAAATGGCACAGAGTACACTAGACTGTTTTTGGATTCTTGACTCTAAGTCTGCAGTGCCAAGCACGGGAACGACCTGTTTACTGTACATACGCAACTTCTTGTGCTTGGGTCAGAATATATTAGCAGGCAATTTTTCATCTGGTATGACATTACATGAGGCTCCACAATCAGCCTGCATAGCAACAAGGACATTATGTACGGGCATCAGGCAAATATCTTGTTTTTGACTTAGTTGAATTATCGTCAAGGACAAGGTCATGTACAAAATGATATTCACATCATCTACTTCACTGTCAGTAGTACTAGACTCTGCGTCTACTGTTGTGTGGCTTTATACTTTTGTTTACGTTTTTGTTTGCTTCTACATTTCTATGCAAAAATGGTCTTACCCCACATGCTTGGACACGTATTCCGTACGCTGACTTTTGTCTTGTCCCAGATGTGCACCGCCACAAATTGGCAATGTACTATTGTTGTTTCTGACTGTTTTGTCTTTGATTTATTTGTACACTAGGCTGACCCGATTTCTTTTTGGGCGACCTTTCTTTCTAGAAATGCATAACACCGAGTCAGAATTGTCTGTGGTTCTGTGGTGTTGAGACATTTTCTTCAGACGTGCTGCAGTGGCTTCTGCACTTGACAATAGTTACACAGCTAGCGAGGGTCAAGCTACTCTTTGCAACGAGAGCTTAGGAGTAGTATCATCATAAATACCACAGACAATCCTGTCACGGATCATTTCATCATGAGTGGACCAAAAAAAAAACTACAAGAGGCAGCTCATTTCCTAAGCCTTACTAAAGGAGTCAAAACTTTCCTCCTTGTTTTGTACACAAGTGTTGAAACAAAATATTTCTATGTGACATTAGCCTGACCACACCGTAATCTTTCCAGAGCTTCAATATGACATCTAGTTTTGCCTTTCCTCGTCTGATCGGAAGGGTAAACCAATGATGAATTTATAGGGAACGCACGCCAAGCATGTGACAAGGTTGCCACTCTGTAGCACTATCAGAATTTGGAGGCCGGTTAGCAATCTACGATGGCCATAAAGGTTGAAACACTTGCCAATTTGTTCAAATACCCTTCAGACTCGAATCGGAGCGGTATGTTCCTCACTGGGAAAGAACTGTGGGTTATGACTACCACTCGCATGATTTGACTTAGATCGGCACCGGCCGCGCGGGACCAGAAGCCGCCGCTACCATTGATGGTTCGGTATCACTCATATCGGTTACTAAGCAAAAGATTTCAACAATAATAAATAATCTGAATTTTTAGGGGTTGCAGCAACGAGTACCATGTTTTTATGCTTTTGCTTTATACAGATTACTTAGATAATAATGCACCAATGACGCAAGTCTATCGCTGAAGTAGCCATGTTGCGACCCCCCAGTGTGTGAGCTTTAATAATAAGCATTATCATAATGTTTATGCGGGGATCGTTATTTCAAGATCACCTTAAAATGTATGGGTCAAAAACCAACTTCCTGATGTTTCAATCGGCGACTCAGAACCGCTATCCATGTGTAGAGGTCAGTTTTTATCAGTCGTTCAGTGTTTTGTGAGTATTCAGTCATTCAGTGGTCACATGTTCAGTTATTCATCGGTCCTGTGCTCAGTGTTTTCGTTCTTGTTCGCGGACTCGTTCCTATGTACAGTGTTCAGTAATGAGCTGTCCAATCATTCAGTGTCCAGTCTTTTATACTTACCGTAATGGGAAATGCAAGCTTTCATGTTTCATTTTCCCATGTCAATGAATCATGGAAAAGTGTATAAGGTTTTATAATAGCTTTTATGAGTATTAATTCCAAAATTAAGTTTGAATTCTATAAATTCCGCAAGTGGCCCAATTGAGATTTGAACGTGGACTTTTTGCATACTCCAGAGGTAAGCTGTCAATCACTCGACCAAAGGCTTAAGCGGTTTATGCTGTAACGTGGTTAAAATAAATATTATTAAACACAAGTTTGGCAACGTTCGATCGAGACCTATTTTGCGGGCCAACGTGATGTGTGCTGTCCTAGGGTTATCCCATGAAGTTGAGACACAATGTATGAAATCTGTGTGTAAATTTCTTCACGTTATCAGTGAATACCCGTCATAGTGTGAGAAAACCACTATGCCTATTTACAGAAAAGCAATGTATTTTCTTCTACAACAGCAAATTAAGTATTAAACGTCTCATGTTAAAAGACCGCATTGTTTTTAAATGTCAACATGTGAAATCAGTGCCTTATTATTATCAATCACGTTTCTGAATTATAGATAGTAATAATGAACAAAATGCAAGTTATCATGTTATCATATATGCAGGTCTGGCCAGTAAAATGTATGACCGTAAAATGCAGGTATTTCCAGTATAATTAATTACATGCCCAAAATGTGTTTTTCTTGTTTCACAATAATAGAGACACCAATTTGATGGCCCGTTATATCTACTAGCCTTTTTAAAACCTCATAGTTAATAAGACCTAGGTGTAAATTCTTGAAATTAGTGAAGATACACATATTCATAAAATAAAGTATTATGAAAATATTTTAAGTTCTGGTTTATAAAAAGAAACACTAAATTTTGGGTCATGTTACACACATAATTTTGGAAACACATCTTCATCTTATCTAAAGAAAACAACCAGTACTTTATGGCATAGTGAAATTTACAAGGGCATTGGTTAATGAAACAACGTATACAAATAAATCTGAGAAACTGAAAAAACAATGTGTTTTAAGGTTATTGTCTTTTTGGCAGAATGTCACACTATTTGCCTCAACTTCACCGAGTTTAATTAAATTGCAGTGCGTATAGTAAACATTGGTGAATGCAGCTCTTAATTGAGGTTGCTATTTGGCTTGTGTATCGAATTCGAAGGAACCAACAGCATCTAGTAATGCCAAAGCCATTCCCGTCACCTCCCGCGCATGCGTGTGTCCATAAGTATAGAGTAAGCCTGAAACAACCATATATGCATCGCCGATGGTCTCAACCTGTACATAGACGACAAAGTATAGTCTATATATAGAAATGTCGAAAATTTCTCTTTCGGTATGGATAGAAATAAAATTAAACACTGCATTTAGTTAATGGTAACTTTCTACATTACGTCCAGCACCGCCGGACGTCAGACACTGGTCTTAACGGTTAAAGGTGTGACGAGAGATTTTGAAGCCCCCAAATTTTGTGCCATAATAGTTAATTTCATATAGATTAGACACCATAGATTTCTACCGTGTATTTTGCTACAGAAATGTCTTACAACAGAAAACGGTTAGTTTTTGATTTGTTTTTTTTTTTCAATATAAAACATATAGTCCTGATTTTGTAATTTGCTTCTATAACGAAATTATAAATTTTCACATTTTTGTATCAAAGAAACTGTCTCAGCTTAACTTTCAGATGGGGTTTATTTTTGATGGAATGCTTTAACTCAGGGCAAAAATCAGTACTTTCGAATTTTTTTTAGGGACACCTGAAGGACGTATGTGAAATCTCTCGTGCACCTTCAACCGCTCTGAAGAAGACGAGGATGTCTTTCAGTAGCTTTCATTGCTGGTCTCACGCGTGGCGAAAGGGTGACTACTTTTTCTTGTGAAATGGTGATTTTTCTTAACCTGTAAGGGATGGTTGCCCCACACTCTGTCAATGGCCTCGCGAACTCCTCTTTCAAACCACCGCTCCTCTTTGTCTAGTAGTAGATTTATTTTGTATTTTATTTTTTGTGTCTTCATATTTTATATGAATGGAGATAATGGAAATAAATATAAATGGAAGATGACTATGAATATTCTTGTTATTTCAAATTTTACTACAATTGGATCAAATTGATATACATGTTTCTGTCCAGTGTTGAAAGAGTAGGTTTTATGGCGTATCAAATGGTAGTTCAGGGAATTTTGCCGCAATAAAGAGGTATAGTTTATTTGTTGCCCATAATTGTTCTAGATATATCAAACTATACTTTTTTAATCCTTAGAACCAGATCCAAGCGCGTACCCAGGGGGCTCGTGGGGGCCGAGACACTCGCAGCGTTGAGAAAACATATAATATTACTGCAACAGTATTAACCGCTCATTATTCTTTAATATACCATGCTCCACAAGCCTTGAACAACAGAATTTGAGATCAACATTAAAAAGCGGACCTTCCACATCAAAAAGCGGACCCTCAACATCATAAAGACCTTTGTCATTTTGGGGGGGGGGGTGCGTCGCACCAACCAGGCTACGGGGGGGGGGGGGGGGGGGGGGGGGGGGGGGGAGGGGGGGGGGGGCGGCCCTTTTGTCTTTGCTAGACGGAAATCCCGCGGGATGGGGAATTTTATTCTATTTTCATTTCTACTTTTGACAGGGTGAGTGTCCCATGTAAGCCAGCCCGATATGTAAAACTTTACGTTTCCTGTGTTATTCCTAAAACTTAATTCGCCACAATATCATATGAGTTTTAAAATTGCTTTGTTTATTTTGGACTTGCAATCAATTTTCACCCATTCAGTCAGGTACTATTTACCTCGAGAGAAATTAGGATATACAATGAATTCCCACAATTCAGAATTGTTTCTTTATTGCCATGCATTAATGCCATTCACACTTTTTCAGGAAATTTCCGCCACTGCTGTCTGGTGTATCCTTTTAAATTTTGTTTATTTGGCCTTTTTCCCAAATGCGACCACACTCCGACCTCCCTACCGACTTTTTTCATGCACATACTTATTGTGTCATATTGAATACGGTCTATATACCACCTTTGGATATTTAACATTTTTTGTGTTGCACGCCTGTGTTTACACGTTTTTTGCAGAAAAATTGGCGAGGCCTATTGCGTCCATCCATACCTCTGTGCATTATTTATGATGAACCATATTAGAATTAAAATCGTTTCCAATCAACTCTTTGTATGATAAAATGTGTGAACTAGAACATTGCATGGGTTCCACGCTTCGCGTGGGAGGGGTGCCCCTCCTACACCCCCACCTCCATCACCCATTTTAAACATTACAAAAGAAACCCTCTGCGCTTATCCTCTTATTTTAATAACGGTTGGTTATACCATAAACATTATTCCACTCTGGGCGTTTCCAAATTGTTTTACCCTTTGCAGGAGAAAATGTGCCTTGGAAATCTAATACTGTATGGCGACAGCTTATCAATGCTGCGACTAATAATAATAAAAAATAATAATCTATTTATTTGAAGTTAATCTTAAAGCAGGGAAATAGTAACTCAGGAACGAAAAATGGGCTACACAGCCCACACACAATGATGTGGATTCTTTCCTGTGCAAATTAAAGATATACATGCATACACAACGATACATAAATACCTTGCAGAGACTAAGCAGCGGATAAACATCAGTTAATAAGAAAATGCTGCTTGACATAATGAAATTTCTTGATATAAACAGCATTACGGATATCAACAGGGATACTTTCCCATAGTCCAGGGAAGGCAACAAATACGGAATTGCAGAAAGAATTCGCCGTGCACGCAGTGCAGACATGAATTCTCAGATATATGCGAGATTATGAATTCCCCCACGAACACCCACTATTATTCAAAACAAAACCTTAATTACCCATCGACTAGGATTTTACGGCTGTTAGAGCTTCGCCTCGGGAGGAGACGCCCTCCCTCACCACCCTCACAACTAACCACTTCCATATATTTCATTCAAAAAAACACAGGGCCGCCAAGATTTGGTCCGGGGGCCCGTGATAAATGAAAATTCGGGCCTTGTTTCAGAAATACTGCAAGGCGAAGAACGCGAGAACCAATGGTTCATGAAACCCCAACAAGATACGGTATAGCCTCGAAAAGCCACTTGGGATAAATCTACTATTTTAGGCCCTCCCAAATGCCCGGACAGGGACCCGTTCCCCTTTATCCGATTTTAGAGCGTTGCCATACCTATAGATTTCTGTTTTGAACCACTTCCAAATCAATTTTGGCATCTTGGAAAAGGAATAATACACGAGTTGCACACTCTTCGTGCCGCGACTGCTACGCCATATCTTTACTTTTAAACGGATATTGGTCGATGCCATTTTATTCGGGTAGGATCTCAAGATACTGGGCACTTTTGCATGCGGCAACTGTCTTGGAAAGTTATAGTTAACTTTTTTTACAATTTGCGAACAAATAAGTATATTTTTAAAAGATAGAAAGAACCCCCGAACTGGATTCTGCAAGAGAGCCTGCCCGCGACACCCCCTCCATCTGTTACCGATTTTTTGTGGGGGGGGGGGGGCAGCCTAAAACCATGGCGCACCCCCCCCCCCCACATGAAAAAATCCTGGGTACGCCTATTGAGATCAACCTGTCTCTACCCTTTTCATTCCGTATGGAACGTTTAATCTCAAAATATCTCAAGGATCAAAAGTTGCTTCATCAAGATTTGGATTTAGCAGGTCCATGTTGCCTAGAAACCCTCAAACTTTCGTGCAGACTCTTGTAAGGTCATATGCAATGTCTATGATTCTACTGCATACTACAATGTGTTTTGGAAGCACACATTGCATGTGACCTCGCACTCCTCTTCCCACCCCCCCCACCGAGTGCGGCTGGATTCGCCCAACAGCTGGTATCATTTCCTCTTTGAAAGGTTATGAGTTATTGAGACATCATTATGGTTGTTAGAACTGGCAAACTAGGGAATTATTAGGGATTTATATTTTAGCATAACTTCATCTTCGTTCAAGATAACTTTTAACGATCTTTTGAAGTTAGCAACTTTATTGGTATAGGCCTACCCTGTAAATTTGTTTTTGTGATCGATTAACCGATACATAGTAAGGCCTATCGTCGATCCCATGAATTTCGTTCACTCTCTTTCCGGTTAATCCTATAACTAGAAAAAAGACATATTAAAAATGTTTACTTTTTTTGTTATTTTGTTTATGTATTTAAAGGGACACAAGTTGATTTTTTTAGGATAATGATTTTTCTCAATTTGCACTTGATTGGTGAGAACATTTTTAATGAAAACTAAAAAATTAAAAAAAAAACAAAAACTCGACCCATCGAAAAGCATGCTTTGATTTTTTTTTATGCATGACAGAAAAATGCTTTTAGTTTATTCACTTCAGGGTGTGATCTAATACATGTATCCTAGATATGAAAAAAATCCAGTTCGAACAAAAAATGGGTCCTTCTTTCGGGAAATCCCCTCGTGCTAGTTCACACCGTGATGATAGGCCTCAGGACCCTTTTACCTTAGATATGTGACCTTGCCCTCATAAACATATAGTTTTCCCGTGTAGATCCATAAGTTTGGTTCCACTTGAACATCACTGCCATTGAGCATTTTACATTTGGACCTCACATGAACCTTTACCTGGTATGTGACCTTTGACCTCATCAACACATAAGGATCCATGTTTCCAAGCGAGATGACGCAAGTTTGGTGAAACCCATCGAAGTTATGAATATTACAGGCAAACGTTAACCCTCTTTCAAAACGACAACACTGTACACAGACAACATCACCAGACACGCAGCAACAGACAACAGGGATCAAAGTAATCCCTATGTGCCCTTTCTGCTAAGGCCGGCGACACAAATATACATACCATTGTGTAATTTGACACAAACAATTGGGTAAAATGTTTACCAATTTTTCTACATTCCCTCCTGACACAACATCGAGTTGTTATATGGAATTTAAAAAGAGAAGAGCATTCAAGTCTTTGACAAGCAAAATCTCATGCCCTAAAAGTCTTAATATATTGTACAATCCGACATTAAAAACATGCGTAAGAAAAACCGGGGACTTTATATCAGTGAGCCAATGATATGGAAATTTCCTGTTTTTTTATTATGTTGAACACGTCAACTAACCACCCAACAACACATCGGGGTAAATCTTAGAACATCATCTACACATTTGTGATATAACTTGTTTCACGGTAAACGTATTAAGACATGAAACATGTCTGTATGTGTCTTAATATTCAAAATAACACAATGTTTAATACAACCTTAACACATCGAAATGTCCTATAATCCCGTCAAAGCACGTATTAAAGGTCGTTGAGAAGGGTAACCACCTACTTGAGACAAAGATTACAATAATTATTCTGAGATTTTATTGGCATCAATGGTAAGTTATATATTTAAACTACATTAAAAGGTCGTCTCGCAAACAACCAATGCAACATGGCTTCATTAAAGGAAAATATGTAAATATTTTTGTTTCCAGTCAGTTTTGACTTACATTCATAAAATATATGTACATACAGCACGAATTCCCGAAAAAATAATACAATTGATTGTAAAATTAACAAAATAGAGGCATTTCAATTTTTGCTTTTTGGAATACGAAGGAAAACAGGCGGAGGAATTTTTCGCCACGGCTTCATTGATCAAAAGCGCCCAATTGCTCGGCCTTCGGACGTTCAAGTGATGACAAAACATCGTGTTGGACTCGAATTGTTATTGCTGACACGGTAATATGTGGATTAATGAAAAGTAATAATAAAATTAGAAAAACAGAGTTACAGAATGACATATTTTGTTTCATTTCGTGGTGTTTTTAAATTATTATTGAAGTGGCAACGCTGCGATATGATGGTCACAACGACGTAATTATGGATGGTCATCACTTAGACGTCACCATTTGCCTACGATGTGGATTTGTCGGAACCGTTTTCGAGTAAGCTATTGGCGGAAAAATTTAACAAGGGGCAAAAATTACTCAATCAACGTGGGACCAATTTTTCAACCTATTTTGATATATGTTATCTACGTTACTTAAGCTTTCATCCATACCAAATTTTCCAAATATCGAATCATGAAATATTTTTTTTTTTTTAATATTACGTTTTTTTTAATAAATAAATACATGGAATCACACACTAAAAAACTAGGTGTAGCAGACGTTGTCAGTGCCGAACGGTGTGGGGCCTTGTTGGCGTCCGAAAATATGGTCATTTGCCCTAAATGAAGAGTCACAAAATGTTGTGTCTTTATGAAAATTTGAAATTAATAATGGGTAGACTAGGTTACAAACGATTGGGTGGTAACGCTTGGTCGTTACCATTTATATTATAATTTCTGAGGTGTGTGAATAGTAAATTTTCTAGTAAACATTCAATTAGGCGTTGGACGTTGTTAAAAATATTCAAATCTTTCGATGCTCTGTAGCTCAAAAAATTAAACCCATTCATTAGATGACTTTTAATTAAGGGTCATTTCAAGGTATTGTTTTGAATTTTTAAAAAAAAAAATTAGTTTGAAATAACCAGTCGCTTATAGCGGAGAAAGGAAATTGACGTTGGTGAGAGGTCATTTTTACACAAGTCTATGGGGAGTTATTTAGTGGTTGATTCCACATAGCACGAAAAGAAGTTTGGCCACAGCTGAGCTGTCGTCATCAGCCGCCGTCCGCCGTCAACCGTCACCCCTCGTCCAAATTGGATGATTCGTTCACCAAAGGATCTCAGTAGAGCAGGAGTAGGGCCTTATCTAAGGCTTTCGTTCTCCCCCACTACAGCAAATGTTTGACACCTTTGGTAGTTAGAATGGGCCATAGATATCTATGCTAGGTAGCTAGTAGTCTCAATTTTGGGGTCATTTTTTCATTTTTTCAATAGGGGCCGATTTAAGGTTTATACAGGGGTCAAAACTTTTAAAATGCTCCAATCATGCCAAAACTTGAAGTGAAACATTAATAAATGATAAAGATTTTGATACAAACACTCGCTGTGAGCTGATTACCTGTAATGGCGTGCTTTGAGCTGATAGTGAGGTGAAACCAACCATATCACTGAAGAAAATCGTTACGCCTGTCATCGAATTTCAGGATCAAAATTGTTGCCCAGTTTAAGCTGGTCGGCGACAGGCCTGTATTCAAATTCAACTGCATCATGTAATTCTAACAATCAAGCAAAACGGAATTCAGCCAACATATTTATTGTTGCTCCTAAATAATCGCATATTGAATTTAATCAAGCTTGCACTTATTAAAAGATCCCACATGGCACCTCCAATTACCTAGGTAAGGTAACAGTTTCCAGAGGCAAAGTTTCTGCCCGCTTCTTCTCTAAGAATGCAGCAGTTCGTTCTTCTACCAATTGTTCTCCAGGTTATTTGCATAGGTTCCAGCGTGAAAGAAGATTATCAGGATGTTGTCTACTCTTGTGGCTAGGTGCAAAGAAAGCAACGTACTACATTATCAGTGCAAAGAGACTGTGATATA